>JBCIKM010032952.1:4249-16053 GCA_039654465.1 Melibe viridis
AGGATATAAAGAGCTCTCCTCCTTGCTGTTTGACTTGGACACGTCCCATCCAGGACATGCGATATCCTGTATATCACCTCTTGTTATTGTTCTATTCACACACTGCAGTGTTTGGGTCAACTCTGTCCAGGTTGCAGGATATAAAGAGCTCTCCTCCTTGCTGTTTGACTTGGACACGTCCCATCCAGGACATGCGATATCCTGTATATCACATCTTGTTATTGTTCTATTCACAGTGTTTGAGGTTACAATTCTTTCTTTGACATTGGTGGCGGTTTGACAAACCAAATATTATTATAACAATACAAAATAAATTGATTTTTCTTTCTTTTTTCTTACCCAGCATGCAACTGCTATGGTCCAGGCTCGTACAATGGTGACTGTGATTTGACCTCCGGTCAGTGTCCTTGCCTGCCCAATGTGCTGACCGTTGCCACAGCTACCAACGGTCAAGCTCCTGAGCAGGGGCGAATGTGTCAGCAATGTCTTCCCAACTTTTATGGCATCGACAGCGGTCAAGGCTGTTCTCCGTGCGCCTGCAGCAGCCAGGGCTCCGCAGACCTGCAGTGTGACGCCAGTGGCCAGTGTCCGTGTAAAGACTCCGTCCAGGGAATCAAATGTGACACATGCAAAGATGAGTTCTACGGATTCGGTCCGGATGGATGCAGGTGGGTGCTGCAATCTTTTTCCAGCAGTTTTTCTCAATTATAGAAACTCTTTTATTGAAGCAGTCATCACTAACACGTGAAGGCTTAATGCAAAATAATCAGGGTAAAATAAAACAAAAACAAACAATTGTTTAAGATTGAAGCGTAGCTGTGGATTGATAGTATTTAGAATTATCTTCTTTTTTTTCCCGAGAATGTAACTGCTTAAAAAGTTTAATATTCCTTTACGAATTGGTAAATTTTTTACCTTATCATAGTTGGAGGAATTCAAATACTGAAGTGGCCAGTTCTTTGCAAGAATGAGATGGCAGGAAGGATGCACAGAAGGAGACACGATAGGCGAGGGAACAGCTAACATGCCTCATGAAAGCAGGAGTTTGCAATGTTCTTCCCAGTTTTGGCAGACATTTTTTACCAATTGGGGCCTATACAACACATTAATTGCAATTTGAGACTTTGAATTTGATGATTGTCAAACGATGTCATGGTTGACTTTCCCCCACCCATTCCCTTTAGTTGGGGGAGAGGGGGGAGATGGGATTGTGTCCAGAGAAAAGAAATAGAGGATGGTGGTATTAGGAAAGAGCAAGATGATTATGTTGAATGATAAATACTTTCTCCCTTCTTTTACTTACCTGATCTGAATTTCTCTACAGTAGTGCCGGTTCTTAGGGGAGACTAGCAAAGAAGGATCGATTTTGGAATAAACTGTACTGAAATTTTGGATTAAACACAAATCCTGAAATCTGTAGCCTTTTGGATTTACGTTAGTTTTGGACTGATGGTTTTTGGATTAAGGTGTGCCATGGTGTAGTGACGAGTTATGTGCAAAAGAAGTCCATTGCCTGTGAGGCTATGCAAACCACCTGAATTAAGACAGAAATGTTTGGTATTCCTGTAACAATATGGCTTTTAATTCATTTATTTTTCCTAGCAGTAAGAACAGGTTGGAGCTAACTTACCTTTATTGTTGCAAACTGTTTTTACTTCTTCTCATCCTTCCTTTGATTTTCTTTTCATGTCGTTTCAGACTTCGATAAAACTTGCAGTGATCTTTCTTTGTTTTGAATTAATAATGTTTTATATAAAAAAGGCATTAAAATGCAGAATAATTGTTCTTTTTTTTTAAAAAATGATGTGGTTTTTTACGCTGTACTTTGCATTTGCTTTGCTTGTTAAAATGCTGCAGCTACCGTCACGGTCCTGATGCCACTGTGCAACTGCAGGGGGCTGTCTCCATCGTTGTCGCCGTTCCCTCCATGAACTCTTTATCATTATCATGCTTTCATCTCTGTACTTACAGTTTTCATCTCTGTACTTACAGCTTTCTTCTCTGTACTTAGGGCTTTCATCTCTGTACTTACAGCTTTCTTCTCTGTACTTACAGCTTTCTTCTCTGTACTTACAGCTTTCAGCTTTCTTCTCTGTACTTACAGCTTTCATCTCTGTAATTACAGCTTTCATCTCTGCACTTACAGCTTTCTTCTCTGTACTTACAGCTTTCTTCTCTGTACTTACAGCTTTCATCTCTGTACTTACAACTTTCTTCTCTGTACTTACAGCTTTCATCTCTGTACTTACAGCTTTCATCTCTGTACTTACAGCTTTCTTCTCTGTACTTACAGCTTTCTTCTCTGTACTTACAGCTTTCATCTCTGTACTTACAGCTTTCTTCTCTGTACCTACAGCTTTCTTCTCTGTACTTACAGCTTTCATCTCTGTACTTACAGCTTTCTTCTCTGTACTTACAGCTTTCATCTCTGTACTTACAGCTTTTATCTCTGTACTTACAGCTTTCTTCTCTGCACTGTTTTAGCGCTTTTAATCCATGATGTTTTAAGGTTTCTTTTCTCTCTTTTTTTTTTTGGGGGGGGGGTTGTTTTGTTATTTTGTTGTTTTGTTGTTTTGTTGTTTGTTTGTTGGTTTGTTTGTTTTTCTGGGGGGGGGGGGGGTTGTTTGTGTTTTTGTTTTGAGTTCGTTTCATTTTTTGTTCTGTTGTGGGTTTTTGGGGGGGTTGTTATATTTGGTGGGATTATTTTCTTGATTTGTTTCTTTTTTCCTTTCGTTTTGTTGTGTTTTTTATTATTGTTAGTTGTTTGTTTGTTTTTTGTTGTTGTTTTTGGTTGGGTTTTTTTTGTTTTTTTGTTTTTTTGGAGGGGGGAGAGGTGGATAGATTCAAGCAACCACAAATAATAACATCAGACCTTATTTTTAGTTCCTGTAATTCACGCTAGCCTTTATTTTATTTTATTCTTTACTATTTTTTCCTTGAAACTCCCCAGTGCATGCAATTGCTCCAAGGCTGGGTCAACCTCACTGAATTGTGTACAGACCACAGGTAAGTAGATGGTGGTTATGTACCCCAAGCTTAGTCTCAGCCCAAACACCCTGGGACCGACAGACACATTTAGTTCAAGCATATTTTGCCTTTAGCAGTATCAAATTTACAGAAATGTTATAATATGGGAACGAGTTAAAGTTTCAATCAAGTGGATGTTACATGATTCTTATACAAAGATCTTTTGTTGAGTGTCAATTCAGTAATTTTATCTGATGTAAACGTCATTTGAACTTCCTGGAGGATTTTTGAAATGTTGGAGCTTCAATTCGAAAGGAAGCTATGTGAAGTTGATTATTCATCCACATTCCAACAATATTTAAATGGATCTGATTGGCTGTTTGTCAGACCTGTCTGCTTCAGGGAAAACCATCAAATGGAGGCAGACATGCAAATACAATTGTGCCCATTCTTTTATCAATCACCAGCCAAATTTTTAAAGTATAGAACATACTTGACTGTTTTCTCCTTGTAAACCAACATGTTTGCCTTTTAATCAGTCTATTCTGCAAAATGTATCCATCAAGGCAGACTTATAGCATCTGTCATCTGAATTTAAAAGATTTTTTTCTTTTCTAAAGGACAATACAATATGATGTAACATCAATTTTTGTTTTTTTTTTTTTTTTTTTTT
This sequence comes from Melibe viridis, assembly GCA_039654465.1. Taxonomy (NCBI): domain Eukaryota; kingdom Metazoa; phylum Mollusca; class Gastropoda; order Nudibranchia; family Dendronotidae; genus Melibe; species Melibe viridis. The sequence continues at coordinate 7,890 of JBCIKM010032952.1, forward strand.
TTTTTTTTTTTTTTTTTTTTTTTTTGTTTTTTTTTTTTTTTTTTTTTTATTTAGTACTATATTTGATGAGGAAAACTTTCTCTCAAAAAGTAAATGAAGAATTTTTGTAGCCTTGATTTCTTAACATATTCAAGATGTACCTACAACCACTTCTCTGTGCTCCTTTATGACCCTCATGTGTTGTGGGGCCCTAAATCACCAATAACCAAACAAAACACACAACCACTTCTCAGGTATATGCAGCTGTAAAGATAATGTGCAAGGCGATAAATGTGACCAGTGCAAAGCTGGAATGTTCGATTTGGCCGCCTACAAGCCCAACGGCTGCCAGCCCTGCTTCTGTTTTGGACACAGCCAGCAGTGTGCCTCCGCATCTGGTTTGGAGGCCAACAGGTAAAGGCATTCTACAATATTATAATCATAAATTCAAATAAAGATGCAAATATTTGCAGAAATACTTTTTGAACAAAAGTCTGTGATGATGTGTTACCTACTTCCAATGACAATGACTAAAAATTCAAACATTTTTGTTAAATTTGAATTCAAAAACAAATTATAAAAAGCGCCATTCAAAAGCTATTAGCTTATGATGAGTTCATATTATGAGATAAACTTTTTTTTTTTATATGAGATGATTTCTTTTGCATTTTAAGTTCATTTCAATGCTCTCTTAGGATGCAAGAGTGTCTTTTGTCTGTATGAAATAATTATGATTCTGTCATTTTCAATGCTACTCAAGGTGAAAGAGTAAAAAATTTGCAAAATCTTCACAATCATTTATTTCTCTCTCTCTCTCTGCCTAGGATTCGAGTAAATGGTTCATCCCAACCGTTGTCTCTGGATTCAATCTATGGAGAGAGGCACACCTCGTACGGGACTCTGGTAACCCTGGGTCTGACTGCCAGTTTTGCCCTGGATATTGGAAATGAAAAGCTGCTTACATTTGAAGGGAATGGTGAGAAGGTTTTTGAAGATCCTTTGATTTAAATCCAGGTCCTGATATATCATATGCTATACTCGCTGTCTCTTTTAAAATAGAGGATAAAGAATTGAAAAGGAGAAAAGTCATATAAACTTCAGAACACCCCATACATATCGTGGTATGAGAAATTTAATTTGGTGTTTGTAAGGTCTTAAAGTAAAACTCATCTTTTTTAGTCTAATGCTGGATTTTTTTCATTTTTTCATGCACTCTCATAAATAATAAAGTTATTAGATCTTTCTTTTTATGTGACACGACCATGACATCTTCTAGTTGACTTACAATGACCAACAGTATCTTAACCCCAAGTCTGAGTACATTGCAAACCAGAATATTCTTACAACAATATGCAATTCTTTTTAAGACAAACGGGTATTGCTTTCTTTTTCATCCCAAAAATGCAAGGAAATATTTGGATAGCATAAAAACAATGTTTTGCTCTGCTGGCTGATAATAGCAGATTTCACTTCTTTTTTTTTTTTTTTTTTTTTTTGCTCTAAAGCACTGACAACCAATGGTCAGATTTTGATGAAAGTGGCATCAACCAAGGCTATAACAACTTCCTGAGAACTTATTATCCAGTATCATGCCAGAGACACCCTGTTTATTTGAGCAGTAAAGGCACGACACGCGACACGCGACACGCCATCACTTCTTTTTTTACTTGCAAATAGCTTACCCTAATGCCTCATTTATTTGATCTGGTTATGTGTTTTATGTAGAAAATGATAAGGGAGTCTGTGAGTCATAATTTACACCAGCCTCAAATAGGACACTGCAAAACAAGTTATAAGATTTTTTCATGTTATAAACCATTCTTTTTTTTTCTATTGTAAATCTAACTTAGAATATTGATTTCCTTCACCTCAGGTGATAAAATGCACCAAGTTATAAGCTTTTTTCCTGTTAGAAACCTTTCATTTTTTTTCTATAGTAAATCTAACGTAGAAGATTGATGTCCTTTACCTCAGGTGACACAATGCACCACCATGTCAGAGCCAGCACCACCATTCCAAGGGATGCAACCCTGGTCTATCAATTCAGACTCCTGGAGAGTCAGTGGAGGAAAGATGTGGCAGGGACTGAGAGTGACATTTCTGCACTAGAAATGATGGGTTTGTAGCAATGCTTCAATTCTGCTCGATCGTTTTGGGGTTTTTTATGCTTTTTAATCACTGAAGTCATATTCAATTGAAAATATCATACTTTAGATCCTTTTGGAATCTTGAGTTGAAAATTAATAAAAACAAAATTTCAAAGTTTGAGTTTTCAGACTTTTATGTTATATTTGTCTCTTCACAGGCATACTGGCATCTTTATCAAAGATTTCCCATTTGACGAGGTCAAAAGGTCAAGATATCAAAGTGGTCTATTTTGAGATGGAAATATCTGTGGAGAGTACCAGCAACGTGTCGGCCAGTACCGTTTCTTATGTTGAGGACTGCTCTTGTTCAGCTGCGGACAATGTCGGAGGTGTGTGACTTGAAATGGAGTGTTAACTTTTTGCTTTATGAAGAATAAATTAAGCACAATCTGGCACCTGATGATGAGGGATAAAACTTTAGAAACTGTCAATACATCCATCTGGAAAACTAGATAAAAAATGTTTGTGTTTGTTTTGTGTTTTGAATGTTTCAAAATGATCCATTCACAGTATGAAGCTGATTTGACAATTTGTTGTCCTAATGTGAATAACTGGTAACACAGGAGTTTCTCTTTTCCCACTCCAAGGGCTCTCGTGTGAGAACTGTGCATCCGGATTCAAGAGACCAAATGCCAGTGCTCCTAGCAGCTATGATAGCTGTGTGGCTTGCAACTGTAACAACCGAGGGGAGACTACCCCACCTGAATGTGACCAGTTGACTGGTGTTTGCCTGAATTGTCGCAACGGAACCCTGGGAGATCAGTGTGAGACCTGTGCCAGTAATGTGACAGGCCCCAACTGCGACACGTGTGCGGAAGGCTACTGGGGCCTGGCAAGGGACGGATGTCGACGTGAGTAACAAAGAGTTGATTTTATCGGGACAAAAAAAATATTCAAAATTAAGTACAAGGCAAAATAATATTGAACATTATGATATACCAGTATCAAACCTAGACTGCTTCTTGCATTCATTCTTTCCCAGTTCAATCAGACTGGAACAAAACTCAGGAATCCATCAGATTGAGTCCAAATGTTGACAATTTCAAGCAGTGCCTTGATTATTTTACTCTTAGATCAGGGCATGAAACAGTTCTTCCTATGGCCTATCAGGACTTGATTTGCTGTCATTGGTTTTTACACACACATCTATTGTAAAACTCAGTCTCACTGAGTCAGTCAATATAATTGAATGAGAGCGAGAAGATGTTTGTCTGTATTTTCCTTACCTTTTAAAGCCATCCAAGTTTTAGGACATTAATCTTTTGTGCAAGCTGTTGAGATAAGATCTGAAAGGAATTTGTAATGCTCAGAAGCTGAAGATATTGCAAAAAGACTTTGCGAATAAATTCTGGATCTCATGTGAATATTTTCGAATGAATGAGCAGATAAACAAATTGCAAAATCTGCCTCTGCTTCTGCCTAGGAATGGCCACCACCCCCAAATTGATCATTTCACCATGGTGTATGTGGCACTCTTTTTATGAGCGATCTTAATTGTCTATTGCTTACAATGCCTGATTTCATGGAGCTTCTTTTTTTTTTTAACTTGATCTTTGAAAAAAATGAAAAATATGTCTGGAAATATCACTCAACTTTTCTGTGCAATAGATTGGTGTCTAGGGTGAGGTTGGCGTGTTAAAAGTGGCAGAGCTGTGCAGTGCTTTCCCTGCAATCCAAATGTCTGATTTGTTGGACATGCTGTAGTTGGGAACATTTCTGAAGTGGCGGATGGCTTGGTGGAAAGGCTTGTTGCCCTGGCGGTGGTCAGGCATGCGTTGCCGTGGCAACCCCTGTCATTGATTTCCCCATTGTGCAGCTTCCAACGTTCCTGGTTTTTCCATTCCTTCGATGGCGTCGACTCATCTGAGTGTGTAGACCATTTCTTGTGCTGGTTGTGAACATGATCACATAAGTAGCCAAAAAAAAGAAAAAAAATTGCCTCAAAGTTACCTCATGCTGGTTTGCCATGGACTGGAATTCCTTGATGACCTGTTTTAGAGAAACTTTAACCTTCTAACTTAAACTTCCTTGAGTCTAAAGGATTTTCTTAGTTAGTCTGCCTTGAGGGAAATAAATTTTCTGTCTAAATTTGCCCTGAGCCAAGCTACTTTTGTTGGTTACTCTGCCTAGGTCAAACAACTTTCTTCATTAGATTACCATTTTTTACCATGAGTCACTAGCAAAGATGTATTCACCTTTGACCTTTTATATCCTCAACAATCCTCACTACTACCCCCCACCCCCCCCCCAAAAAAAAACCAAAAAAAAAACCACTTCAACAACAGCCTGTGGGTGCAGCAGTCCAGGTTCCCTGTCCTCCATCTGCAACCCGGAGACGGGAGAATGCACTTGTGCCCAAAATGTTGCTGGCCGTACCTGCGACAAATGTGAGGAGAACTACCACAGTTTGACAGAGACTGGCTGTATAGGTAAGTCCTTTCTTTCTTTCGGTCAAGACAATATTGGTTTTGAAATTAGTTTCAGACAAAAAGAATTCAAGAAAGCAAGATTTTTCTTTTCATAAAGTAAGAAAATTCAGTACAATATACATGACAATGACAATATATTATCAAGTTTTTGTGCTCATCAGGATTTAATTCTGATTTCTATGACATGCTTTTTGTTTTTAATTGAGATCGCTGGATGGTAATTTTGCAATGGTGATCTGTTACAGTGACAAAAACTGTTGCCTCGTTACTTCTTCCGGTTCCTTGATCAGAATGTGACCAGTGTTACTCCTTGTTGAAGACCAGCGTGGCAGACCTCCGGACAATTAGGGACACCTTGGCTCAGAACGTCTCCACGATCAAGGAAAGAAATGACACAAATCCTGTGGATCAGCCGTTCATGGTGCGGTACCAGGAAGCAGTGGCGGACACTAATAAGCTGATTTCATTTGTAAGTCACAGAGCCAAACAAGGCTATTTTCATTAAATACTATGCATACCAGGGAATTAAGATTAATCATCAGCTGCATTTCCCAACTCTACGATAAACCATAAGGCTTTTCTCTACATAGAATCAGACAGACTTTTGAAAATCATTCCTTGAAGCAAAGTGCTGAGCCCTCATTTAAGATTTTACTGAGTTTATTATGTTAAGAAAGAATATCTATGCATTCCACTGTCCCTGGGTGGTTCCTTTGATACAAACCTGTCCATATCCTTGACACAAATAAATCCCCGAAACCAGCATTAACCATATATGCGTTAATTTCTTTGCCTTCTATTAACAGTACCATGCACCTTTTTTCTTAAATTGTTCTCTGTAATCTCTTCCTCTTTCTATTTGTTAGCTTGAATCAGCAGAAGCCTCAGAAAACAGAGTCCAGACTGAAATTGCTGCCTTCAACGCATCATTGATGAACCTCGAGTCGCAGCTGACTGCCATTGACAACTCGTCACTCCCTGAAATTGAAGCTCTCCTGAACGCAGCCGAGGCAAGCATCGCCAAAGCACAGCAGCACAGGTCAAATCTGGAGAACAGTGCCCGGGAAGCCACTTCAAAACTTGGTGAGGAATGAAGATATCACGTGCATGTCATCTGTAATCTTTTTAAAAGGTTAAAATGTATTTGTTTCAATTTTAAAAACTTACTTGCTTCAGAAATTTAGTTCTCTATTTTTAACTCCAGAGATTAAGCAAAAGGAAAAAGAGCTATAGACAGGTAAATAGTGCATATAACTTCACAAACTCCTTGAAATAAAACTTTCAACAATTTGCTCAAAATTTGTTCATTCAAATTTTGAAACTAGCTAATCTGCAGACACAGAGCTTAAGAGTAATAGACCTGGCCAGAGATTTGAAAGAAGCGAAGGACACGTTACAAGCAATAGCTGATGCCTCAACGGCTGACCGGACAATTCTTGACCAACTGAGCACTTTGAATACAACAGTGGTCACAGCAAACAACCTGGCCAAAGATGTTTTGGCGGTGAGTAGCCTCGCTGTCTTGCCTTATGTCTTTTAATCTTGTATTGTCATCTGGTTTGTTCAGTGCATAATGTCTGCCAGGAATGTAGTATTATTCAGGATTTAGAGCAGTTTTAGTTAACTTTTGTTTTTCTTTTTTACCACCTGTGACCAATCACCTACGCAATTTGTTTTCAAGTGTTCACCAAAATTTCAAAGATTCTCAAGTGCCTTTGTTAATTCCTGATCAAAGGTGGGCAATGAACTCAGAGATCTCATGTATACACTGCATAAGGAAAATAACCCTTGGGATTGAAAATGAAAATTAAAGACTGCAAGGCCATTGTCCAGGCAAAATTCCAAATAGATTCCTCACATTGACAGTTATACACCCAGCACAGTTGAGGCAGTCAGGGAAATGGAAGAACAACATAGGCTACTGCTGGGCAATATTTCCTAAGTTGGCAAACAATGATTTTGAGCAAAGAACGATAGGCTCTATATTGATACTATGTTTAATTCTTAGTACAATCATGGCTAGTGTCTGGAGAGGTGACACGTGTGGTCACTGCCTAACTCTGCTGCCACGTCTCTGGCCTTTGTCATTGTGTACTCAGGTAAGGCACTTTACCAAACTTACCTCATCCTATCTGAGATGGATGTAAAACTTGGAGGTCCCCCTGATTTGACAAGACAACTTTGTCTGTGTTTTGTAAATCGCCTAACAGGCCATTTGTCTCGTCAGGAGTTCCATGCTGGTTGTCTGCTAGGGATACAGTTTGGTAAAGTGCTTAGAGGATGGTGATGACTGTGAATAAGGGCTTTATTAATGTCCATATTTATTCATTTATTTACTTGTTTATCTATTTAATAAGCCAGCTATTTTCATATGTATAATCCCTATCATGCCAGCATCAGTTTTCATTACAACAGGCTCCCAGTGCCACCATTTTTCAATCATTTTTTTTTATTTTTTAATTCAACAGTTTTAGAAATGTTCTCAAAAATGACAAACATTTTGACCTTCTTCCAGGCAAGTCAAACTGAACCAAATTCCTCATCTGATAAATAAAACCATAAAACCCTCAATGACGACTGTAGATCAGAATGCAAAGATTTATTTATTATCATTAGCCTGCTGCCGAGGTGGGAATAGTTTTTGCACGTCATAAATGTGCATTATATTATTATTATTATTATTATTATTATTATTATTATTATTATTATTATCATCATCATTATTATTATTATTATTATTATTATTATCATCATTATTATTATTATTATTATCATTATTATTATTATTATCATTTGCTTTGGTAGGCATCAACGAAATAGTTGAGACAGCACAGTCCACAATCTTCAGGCATTGACAGTCTGTCTGGGAAGTCCAACCCTACTCATCATGTCACCCTCTCATTTTGTTTTAAATCTTTGATTATCATTGAACTCTGCTCTCAAACATAATGAACCAGAATTCAACAATCATTGAAACAGCCACTGACAGTATTCATTATTGTACCTTTTTTTTATGTCATCATTTACAGAAAGCTGAAGCTGCTTTGACCACCCAGAAAAACACAACGAGAGCTCTTCTGTCCCTGGAGTCCATGGTGATCAGTGTGGCTAGTAAAGCAACCAAGACGCTGTCATCTGCCACCAATCTGGCAACACAGAGCCAAGAAACTTCAGCGACAATAACCCGACTGCAAAACAGTTTAGCTTCTCTGGCATCCTTTGTTGTTGATTTTGACGCCTTAAAAGAAAAGACTGAGGCCTCTCAAAATTTTGCTGAGACTCAAAGCTCAATAGTGAGAATGAATTATGTTTAAGATTTACAATTGTTTTGTTTTTAATGAATCAGTATTTGAGTCACAGAGTCTTGACTGCTTCCTTCTTACACAAAGTCGTGTCCCATGATAACGCTAAAGGTTTCAATCTAACGCTGCTATTATGTCAAAAGAGTAATTGTATGAATACGGTGTCGAGAGGAGAACAAGACAAAGCCATAGAGAAACATAAATAAATACAGAAAAATAAATTGTAAGTCATTTTCTGTATTTTTCTGTATTTATTTACCTTTCTCTATGGCTTTGTCTTGTTCTCCTCTCGACACCGTATTCATAC
>JBCIKM010033063.1:0-16052 GCA_039654465.1 Melibe viridis
TCTCTCTCTCTCTCTCTCTCTCTCTCTCTCTCTCTCTCTCTCTCTCTCTCTCTCTCTCTCTCTCTCTCTCCCCCCCAGTCCTTATTAACACTCTCCCCCCGTTTATCAACCCAATTGTAACAGCATCAAAAACACAATCGTAAAATGATTTTTAAAAAAAAAATCCACACGCGCACACAAACACAAACATCAAAGAAACGAACAAACTACAACCAGAGGAAGGGAAATTCTACCTAATCTGTGCAAAAACCAACATTTTTGCACGAAATCTGTGGGAGATGGACCAAACAGGGTTTAAATCTGCGTCCCTACTTACTGTTGTGTTCTTTTGTTTTTGACTGAAAAGTGGACGACGTGGTTAAAGGTAAGTAACAAATTGATTACCCATGTCTGTGAGTTAGGATTTTACTGGTTGGAAACACTGTTGATATCATTCGGGTTTGATTTTTTATACGAGAAGAGTTGAGGTGATGCAGTTTTAGTGAATAAATGGAACTGCCCAGCTATCATCGAAGTTGTGACAGGCATAACAGTTTGCTTTTCAAGTGCAAATTAATGTGACAATCAACAGGTAGTTTTAGCTTGGCTTTTCTGTGAACACTCTACAAAATCAAGCCAATTGCAACAGCATCAAAAACACAATAATAAAAGCATAACATTAATACACACACACAAAAACAAACAAACAACCCAAACAAAGAAATAAAACGACAGAAAAAAAACGTTTTGAGAACCAGCTCCACCCAATTTTGAAAACTATTATTTTTCTAGATTCGATTGACCTCCCTTTGCCGAGCCCATCGGAATGAAGAATGAGTCAGTGTTTCCGGTCTACACTTCCGCAATTGGCAGAGAAGCGTCCAGCAGTCTGTATTTTCTAGAGTTCATCACCAAAACAATCAAATTATCTCACAATGTCAGCTTTTCATTACAACTTTGCCATCATCTGCAGAGTTCCGTCTTCTATTAAGAATAGAAGCATAGGATCTGATCAGTACCCAGAGGGGATCGATGTTGACAAGGCAAGAGAAGAGTATGAAACAATTCGTGAAGTTCTGAAAAATTGTGACATCAACATCATTGAGTTGGTCGAGGATGAAAGTTATCCTGATAGCTGCTTTGTAGATGATACAGCAGTCGTAATTGGAAATACTGCCTTGATTTCTCGGCCTGGAGCTAGTACCCGTCAAGGAGAGGTAAGTTATTGCAAATGCAATGCTTGAATGAATTAGCCTTGATTTTATAATGGGAAGAATGTGTGTGGGCCTGGCAGATTAGGGTGATGTTGAGGGTAATCTAGTGTGCGTCTGAATCCGAATAAGCAAAGATTTTATTCAGACTCATTTATGGGAGTCCACGTACAAAAGTTTTATTCGGTGAGTCAGAATAGACACTCCGTTGAACAGGAAGGCCTGAAGATTTTCAACGAAGAGACAACAGAAGAAAAAAGATTTTTCTCCAGCAGTTTCTATTTCTATTCAGATCCTAATTGCTGCTTTCTAAAAAATACTTCAGTCAATGGCTGCGCTAATAACTAAACCAAAAGTCTCGCCCCCTTTGCTTTAATTTTACAGCCCTTAATTTTCAGCCGTGATTCTGGGGACCTGGGATCACTTGCTGAATGATGTAAAAATGACCCTGCCGCAGACGATGATGTTAGTTTTCTCAACTTCCCCGCACATAGATGTAATTGAAATAGGCTTTTAGTCTTCTCAGCATTCACTGAGGTTAGTATCAGGACAGGGATAACTTCATAAATCAATATTTTCCATTTTAGTAGGGCCTACAGACAAACGATTTTGCCGCTGCCATTGTTTAATCGCACCACCTGTGTCATTGACAGGTGTGAGGGTGCTTTTTGCGTTGTTCTGCATGAGGCCAGAGATGGAACTGTGCTTACCAAAGTGCTTACTTACCTGGACGGAGAAAGGGAGTGAGAGGGGGCGGGGAGTACTTAATTGGAAACCAGATGAAACAACTATTATTAACGAAGGGATGGTGATGGATAGAGGATAGGATTGCAGCAGCAGCTGCAAATGAACTGAGTTTCTTGTTTAACAAAAGTCTCTTTATAAACTGTACCTTCATTATTATTTTATTTTTTTTATAATGTTTTGAAAATTCAAATATGGATTGATAAACTCTTCTCTTTTCTACAGGTTGGAGAAATCCGCAAAGTTCTGAAAGGCGATTTGAGATTGAATGTCGTCGAAATCCATAATGCAAAGGCCACTTTGGATGGTGGAGATGTGCTCTTCACAGGTAAATTAGAATCTTAGAAATTGTGAAATTCCTGTCTCTCTTTTATTTTAACCAATTTTTTTAGTCCCAGCAGTGGAGGTCAATTTTTGTAGACAATTTATTTTCTTTATTTATTTACCTTTCTCTATGGCTTCATCTTCTCCTATCAATACCATACTCATACAACTAATTTCTTAATCTTTGATTCAAGGTGTCTGCTCCCCGCCATTACTTCTCGGTGTTTCCAATTAATCCAGGGTTCTTGGCAATCCACAAACACCTTAGCTCTCCAGGAGAAACAAACCCAACAACACCCCTCAAGTCTTCCTATATTTTACGCTTTCTCCTTGATTTCTGATCATCAATTTTTTCTTCGCTTCATTTATTTCCTTTCTGTTATTACATTACTGTCCAACAGAAAGTAATGGTGATGTTTTTATTCATTAAAGTTTTTAAATTGTATGTACAGGTTGTTGCTTTCTTATTGATGCCGATAAAGGATTTGACAGTTGGCTTAGTATTTCATTCTCTTATATTCTTATTCCAGGCAAGGAGATCTTTGTGGGTGTGGGCAAACGTACCAACCGTGCCGGAGCCCAGGCGGTGGCAGAGGCCTTCCCCGAGTACGCCGTGTCCATGGTGGACTTCTCCAACTGCCAGGCCCTCCACCTCAAGGACGTCTTCAACATGGCCGGCAAGAGGGTCATGGCTGTGGCACCTGGACCCGATGTCCAAGCCGTTCTCCAGGTACCGTCATGAGTAGTTTTATATTCCCCTGTTAGTCTCTCATCTACAGCAGTGCCGAAAATTTTCTGTGGATCCACAGACTTTGGCTTTTTTAATTTTTAACATTTTCTTTTCTATATAAAGCTGTTTTTAATACATTTTGGCATAAGTTTTGATTATTAGTTATAAAATTACATACAAATTGTGGCGTTTGACAAGGTCGGAAAAATTTCTGCTTAAAAATGTTTTTTTTTATTCATTCTCATTATCAGCATTGCAACAGGAATTTTGAGATGCTTGTAGTTCCCTATAATGAGGGATGTGCTTACACAATATTAATGTTTAGTGATTCTGAGAATGACAAGAGATCAAGGTTTCTTCATGTCAGACGGCTTGCTTTAGAATCCAAAAGATTAAAAAACCAGCAGTTTCTGAATCTCGTCTTAATTTGAACTGTAATTAATTTGTCCTTTTTGCTAAAAGAAAATGGAAAACTGTTTCCAATTGGCCTTGTATTATAACAATAAGTTCTTCTGAAAAGTAGTTCTGGAATTATTTTTTAGCGTGTAAGAAAGAATATCAAGTAACTCTAGGTAGGCCAGGTACTTTGATCGAAATACTTTGATTTTGGGGTCTAATGTGTTGCAGGGATGGAAACTGCTCAGGAAAAATTCTGGATTCCGTTTTTTTTTAGAGCCTACCATCTATTTTTTAATTGATAGGGCTTTTATTGATGTCTGTTAAAAGTGTTAATTTTTTTCCCCCAAGGCTTGATTCCACTCCCTGCCATCTATTTTTCTATCATTTTGATATGGCTCTATTGGAGATGGATGTAAAGCTTGTAGGTTCCCTTGGTTTTAGAAAATATCCTTCGGTCTGAAAAATTTTAAACCGCCTAACAGTTCAGGGTTTTTTTCTTTTCTTTCCAGTGCCGTTTTCTTGTGTTCATGTAATTTTTTTTTTTCTCTCTCATTTTACAGCAAATGCAAGATGTAGCCGACTTTCCTTACCAAGTGATGCAGATGGATTCCAGGCTGGCGACGGACATGCTGTACTGTAATGGGCATTTGATTCACCACGTCAGGCAAGAGATGGGGGACAAAAGCTACGGGGTAAGTCGTTTCAGATAAGAAATAACAATTGATGAATTGTATGAGAGTTTCCGTAGAACAATGAAACCAGTATGAAACACAACACACTGAATGTTTCAGGTAACAATAAGATAAAATCCTTTATCAACTACAAAAAAAAGTGGAATTCATTTTACAACATTCTCATATGACGTATTATGGAATATTATTAATTAATATTTTTTTACCTTAAAAAAAGAATGTGTGTGAATCAAGCACTACGGAGTGAATTTGTTCTGGGCTCAGGATAGATAAAGTGGGAAATCTTACGAATTTGATTGTACAGTTGTTCTTTGTAAAGTCTTTTTAGCAGTGCTAGCTGAATTTAACAGAAAATTATTTGTTTTTAGTTGTTTGTTTTAGTATCTATTGACAGGTGTTGCAGTAATTCATTGATAAAACAGTCTTTCATATATTGCAGTTTTACTTCGTATAATTAGTATAGTTTTGTTTATTTTGCACCTCTAAACAATAAAATATGAAGGTTGTAGCGTGAAACTGCAGCATAGAATGATAATGATTACAGTCCAAGTAGTCTATAAGAATTTGTGATTGTCCCCGTTTATACCTTAAAAGACTAGTTTAGCTATTAACTTTTGACATGTCAATGTAACAAATTGAACTTTATTTGCTCTCTAGTGAAGCAACTTGTGATTTTTAAACTCTTTATTATTTCAGATTTAATTTGTCTTAAAAAAATCCTGGGCATGTGTCTTGTATTTGGGTTTTAAAATTCTTTTTATTGACCTGAAAACTGCATTTTCATTAATATATTATATTATTATAAAAAAAGGAAGCACAGAGTTGTTAATTCATGGCTTTGTTGCATGCAGTGTTCCAATGGTTCTGATCATTACTGCTAGGTTTGTTTCGGGGTTGTGGGGGGGGGGGGGTGGTGTCGATGTCCTGGTGCTGTTGCCTGTGGATATACTGCATACTATGCTGTCCTTCATGAGACAGAACTAGGATGCAGAGAGCCTGCCATTCTGGTAAAATTAAAGGTCTTTGTACCTGTTAACAGTGTCAATGTCCCAGCCAGGGTGCCTGTAATAGGAATGGAGATTTTTCTTCAGTTCTTCAAGCCTATTTTCCATGGCAAGCAACAGAAATCAGCCCTTGTAGTCCAAAGGAGCAGTGCATGTGGGGGATTCCCTTCCCCAGGGAGATTTACAGAGTGTCAAAGAAGGGCTTGAACCTGGGTTGTTTGGGTTGCTATGGCAACGCCTTACCCTGAAATGCTATGCAATGTATGAATTCCATCACGTGCTGAACTCTGAAGAGATCGGCTATTCCATGTAGGGAATATGAAGACAAAAACTTGTTACAGTCCGATAAAACCCAGTATTTTTTCTCAATAACTTTTTTTCTTTTTGGATAGATTGTTTTTCAAATTTTTTATTGTCAATGTGACAAACTTGTCTTAATTGAATATTAATCTTTACTTAGATCTGTTGTGTCTAAATGGGTGTTTTACATACTTAAAAACAGGCACTTTTTCTCAACTTTCTTTAATTGTCATTTTAAAATCATTTTAGTAGAACTAAACAAACGTCACGATTTTGTGTGCCCATTAATAATAATTCGCTGCAGTTTATATTTGAAGAAAACTATTTTGACGTCATCAATCTCAACCAAGAAATTATCGTAACCATTCTAGTGCGTAAAATAGAAAGACAAAGAAGAAACCAGATAAAAAAAAAAAAATGAACAGATATTGCTCAAATAATTCAGAACTTAAGACAAAATGACCTAGAACCCCATGCAAATTTTGAAAACAAAACATAAAAGTTATTTAGAAAAAAATGCTTTTTTTTATGGAATGTGCTACAGTTTGAAGTATTTCACTGACAGTCAGTCATACTAACTGAGAATTAGGGGACAGGCTTGCATGAATATTTGTTGCATTTCCATCATCTTTTGCTTGCGTGGTTGCACTTACAGTATAGCATGGCCTGTTGAATTTCTTTGGTTTGGCATGGATAAATAAATATGCAGCAAGTAGCCAAAGCTTTGAAATGATTTGTTTTTGTTTGATAGTTTGTCTTTATTGTTTTGTATTGGTACATTGCATCTTATTCAGCTTGTGTGTAGACGCAGGGTTTTTCTTTTTGTGTGTGTGTGTGTATGTTTGTTATCCTGCTGTTGAATGCATGTGAAAATCAAAACAATCGTATCAAAGAATATAGGATACAATTCTGAAAAGAAAGGAAATAACCCATAACGTGAGAGACAGTTTGAACGAGGTCTGTAATTTTACAGACAGAGATTTGCATGTTACAATCCATGGTATAACATGGCAGGAACCATAGCGGCCTTGACTTGTGTATAATATGATTAATGAAATAAAGCCTCCTGATTGGCTCTCACCGTTGTGCAAAGTGTGCACAGCCGTTCTCATACACCTCTGGGAATGCGTTGATTACGAGCAGCACCTACAAGATCACCATCAGTTTTCCATCTACCATTGCATTTGCAGACGCCACCAGTGGCTGGCTCGAATCACTGTCAAGCACACCAATTGAACCACAGTTCTTTCACTGAAATATCTTGACAGCTGCACTCACTCACTATCTTATCTTTCAACGGGTAATTCTACCGTCCATTGAAAGATCGTCCTCTCTGTTCCTGCTTGCCTTCACTTTAGTTTGATCAACAAAGTTTCTGCTGGGTTTTTTTTTTTTTTTGTTCTCAAGCCTTTACAGCCAAGTCCACCCTTGTTCAAACTCAGAGATCACATTTCCTTCTCATTACAGATGTTCCAGGAAAATTTGCTTTTCAAAGTCAAATTTGCTGCTTCTTTCTGTATTAAGACATATCTGTCACTTGAACCTTGTACCGAGCCAGTGAGTGATCTTATCTGGTACAAATTCTCACTTTTCTTTGGGAATAAGATTTGGACAATCCTCTGTCATTATTATCAAATGGAGAGAAAAACTTCCAACTTCTTTTCTGTAACTAACCTGTCTAGCTGTATTTGTAGGACTGAAAATCTGTAACATTCTTCTCAACTCAATGTGAACCTGTGTGTGTCTTTTTGGGCCTCATCAAATTTGTTTGTGATCTGATCTCCTTTCTTAAAAAAATCCTAACTGCTTCCTGGAATTCATTTGGCCTTTATTAATTCTGTTTTTGGTCTCCTAACATCTCACTGAATTCACGAATGCAGCATGTCACACTGACCAACGACTTTGAAATAATATGTCATTCCTGCTATTGCTCGTGAAATTTACGAAATCCATTCTTTTCTGTCACCTTCTCTATAAATTGTGCTTTGACCTTGTGTCGGCTGCTACCTCCGGTTGCGGAAATTCAAATGGGTTTTCTTTGCGGTTACATTACCCACTCCTGAAGATGTTGGACCAGTTTATCGCGCCGGAGATCTGCCGTGTGGAGATGAGCATGAATCAGCTGTCCTGGGAAGGGCGGGGCATCAACGGCCTGGGTCTGATGTGCCTCGTACTCAAGACTTACAACCAGCTGGTCTTTGACTAAAGGCGTGAGTTGAACACTGCATGAACTACGACTCAGCAGGGTCCTCAGTCCTCCAAACCATTGCATGAACCTCCCCCCTGCTCAGGAAAACGAATTGACAAGAGGTTGATAGTACTGTACAGTGACTGGATGCAAAATTTTGATGCCAGATAGATTTGATAAATCTGTGGGATGAAATGTGTGGGTCTCTAACCATTGTGTTTTGGTTTTTTTTTTCTAGTCCTTTTCTCCAGGAGACTCAAGTGCTGAGTTTCTGTCCTTTTTTTTTCTTTCAATGCATGCAGATAATAAAATGGGATTTTGCTCTCTCTCATGTCTTTGTATTTACTATTTCTCTGTTCCTTTGGGTAAAATTTGTCGGGTTATCTTTTCGTTATCAGAAAATATTAGTTAACCAATGCTCAACTATTTGTAAAAGGATCACAAAATCTTTGAATGGATATTGTGCATGAAACTTTATTAAAGAGGCATTAATTCAAAGCATCTGGTAATCGCTATTCCAAGCATTGGATCTGGTGTGACCATCATGTAGTACTTGTCATAGTAGAGATGGATGTGAACCTCAGGGGTCCCCTGTAGTAATGTATTGTATGGATTCCACATTGCCTCTGTCTGAAAAGTGGTAAGAGTTTCCTTAAGGCTATGCTACATGATTAATAATCACAATGAAAGAGTGGTAGCAGGCTTGTAAAGACAAAAAAACGTGACAAAGACAGCGACGTTTCAACCAAAGGTCTTTGTCAGGCACAGTACGTTTAACAGAGAGACAGACGATCACTGTGCTACATGATTGTTTCCCGTCAGGGATAAGGTGTTTAATTTGAAGAGCTTTGGGTAAGGTCATGACTGTGTGTAAGGGCTGTGTAAAGGATGTGGTGGTGTGTATTGTTTTGAATATAAATCTATATTATTTTTTTTGTGACTGTGTGCTTTACATAAAGGACCTTGATCCGTTTGCCGAACAATACACAGCTGTACCCAAAACCAGGGGCATAGCATGCCTAGAGGAAAAAGCTGACTTTAGATTTTGTCAGTGTTTGATCTATTTTTGATCCCTCTGATAAAATACGGAAATGAATTTTAGCTGTGTCTATTGTCTGAAGCTCTGTTCTACCTCTTCAAACCTCTCTGTTAATAATCTTAGGATTTGTTGTTAAGGATTCATTTTTAATCCTCATTTTTCTTTTGGCTTTTTTTTCTTCTCTTATTTCACTCTGTCTTTTCTTGTGAGGATATTACCCAGCGATCATTGCAGAGTACCAACAGTGCCTTTCGCTGTCCTCCTATGGAAAGTTTTGTTTTGATTTCCTGGTTGTTTTCAATAACATACTTGTTTATCTCTACTATATAAATACCCCTAACCAAATAGAACTAAATTCAACCAAATAGATGATGTCTTTGTGAGAAAACATGTTTGAGAATCTGCTTTGCAAGACATGTAAAGTCTAGGACGATCCCTCCTCCAAAACTTCGTTAGTGGGTAGCAGAAATGAACTGTTGATATAAATTTTTTAATGCATTTTACAGCTCCTCATGTGAGGACACTTGAATTGATTTGAATGGATGGTCCTGACTCGGCACCTTCTGACCATGATTTATTCAGTCAATTTTAATTCACGTCTTTGGGTCTTCATTGACCATGATGCTGTCATGGCTGATGATGGTCTTTGCTTATTTTTGTTTTGAGAGATGACATTTTTTGTCGTTTATAAATCATCTCGCTGTTGTGTCAATTTGTGTTTTGAGAGATGATATTTATTTTTTAGTATAAATCTGACCATCTCTCCGCTATTCGTGGTTTGATCTGTTCCCTCTTCAAACTAATGTATCATCTTACTTACCTCTTGGCTCCTCTATGACCCTTATGTGTTGTTGGATCCTATACTCATCAATAAACAAACTTAACAAAATTTTTTTGACACCCTCCAACCACCACCTGCTGCACAAAATTTTTGAACTTTTAGCTCTATGAAAAGGACTAGCAGTGCAGTGAACTTATTTGTTCATGTGTTTGTGTCTGTGCAGGCGCTGGACGAGAAGATCCTGTGGCCTCGGCACCACATCCAGATGACGGAGCTGAGCAAGATTGGAGGCACCATTTCCAGTCTGCCCCTGCTGATCACTCGGAGCCGGTTCCCCAAGAACATCATCAGCAATATCGTGGACGAGGACCTGGGATACTTTACACAATGGAAACGGTCGGACCAATAGAGGGAGGATGTAGCGAGGATGATTGGTTTATTGTCTTGTGCCAAGTTACGTTGTAGGACCTATTTTGGTTGCTTGTGAGTGTAATTGTTCTTTCACCATGCATTTCCTTTTCAAATGTACTCATATTAAAATTTGATTGAATTTAATAGGTTTTTTTTTTTGTTTTTTTTTAGTAATTGCCTATTTTAGGCTTAAAATTACAGAGTAAAAGGAATGTGTTCAATCATTGTAATAATTTTTATAAAAAAGAATATAAGATAATTTCTGACATTGTTTTTTTTTTTTTTTTTTTTTTCAAGATTGAAGATAAGTTTCTTCATTTGCCTCATTCTCTCATGAATAATGTTGTCACGGTTTGCAATTCACCATAAATACCTTGACACATGGAAGTAATCTCATTTCATGATCTGCTAGGGATCATATTTTGTTGTTGTCAGCAGTTGGCTCTGCTATTATCTCTAAATAAAATAAAATTAAATATAGCATTCATATAAAGCACTTACCCACAACCATACTCACAGCGCTTTACAAATGACAAATACAAGCCGCCTGTTAGGTGTGTTACAATTTTTTCATATTGAGAGAGAACATTGTCTACAACTAGGGGACCACTGGGCTTTACATCCATCTCTGGTAGGATCTCTGTGACCTTATGAAATTTGTTCATAGAGGATATGCTGAGCCATTGGGTGTTGTTTTGCCTTGGCAACCGACCTGAGATTTAAATGTTCCCATTGGAATTACAACTAAAAGAAGGCTTTGCTGTAATTGGAGTCCTCAAAACAATGGTCAGTCCAGCGTGTAGCATACAAAAATTTTCACAATCTTTGAAAACAATTTTCCGTGGCTACACAGCAACCACATTATCCCTTTTTTTTCCAGTTATTCCAAAATAAACTACAAAACGGTTCGCCTGTGTGTAGTGCTGTCTTTGCCATCAGCATCTTTGCATGATGTTCCAACAGTGAATGACATAATCACCAACCAAAGCCAATTGTAAGTGCTTTAGAGCGCTCTGTGGATTTAGCGCTATGTTAAAGGATTATTACATTACATTTGCGGCTGTAGACTTTGAACCAAATGGTTGGTTGTGGGACATACTGCTACTTAAATAGTGTGCCAAAATGGGTCTTATATGTTATGCAACCTGTGAAATTTTTTGTGTTCTTCCTCCCCCCCTTTTTTTTTGTAAAGGAAACTGGGGATTTCTTTGTTGGCCTTTCCAGAGTTTGGAATTGGTCATTACTCATGACTTTTTGGCATTCACTGCCGCAGGTTTCAAAATGTTTTTCTTCTGCCATGTTTGAATGAGAGTCCCTTGGGCCAACTGTCTATGTGTGGTAACACATTCTTGCTTTGTACGTCTTCCTTATTGGAATTTAGTGGGCGGATACATTCCTTATGATTCTTTTAGGGTGTGAATGAATATGATTATGTGTTCAGGTGATCACTGAGGCATGTAAGACTGAAGAAAGTAGATATAAACAATTACGAGTTAACTGTATGGGTCTAGTGCATGCTCGCGGGTCATAACGTTTAGTAATTTATTTTGTACTATGAATTTGTTGTCGTTAAACCTTCAACTTGAACCATTTCCTGTTCTAAAAGTTGATTTGGTTTGTTTTGTTTTTGTTTGTGTTCCATCATTTTTGGAATGCTTGTAACAGTCTATGCTACTTTTGATTGTGTTTATGAGAAAAATTTATCATCGCAACCAATCATTCCCTTAAGCTTCAGGTGAAGTTTATATTTAGTTCGTAAATATTTCTTTTTCTTTTCTTTTTTTTTTTTAATGGTATAATAAATAGAAACTCGTATTCATTATCTCCCACTACTTATTACAAATAATATTACAATATCAAATTTTGTTAATAAGTGGGCTAAAAATGTTTTGAAGTCGTTGGGGGGGGGGGGGGATTTTTGCTGATAAAAGCGGTGCTCCACTAAACTCCCTAGACCGCATTTTAAGGTTTTTAGTCTGCTTGTGTTGATTGGTTGAAGAGTAGTGGTGCATCTTTGTGTAGACGGTTTAGTTTTATTATTCCTTTCACCGTGAATATCCCACCATGATTTCAATCAAAAGGCATTTTTAGGGTAAAATTGTTTTATTTTTATTTGTAATTTACTTCCCTCCCACAACTGTCAGCTTACACTCTCCCCTGGGCTCCTCTATGACACTCGTGTGTTGTAAGACCCTAAAGCATCACTAAGCGAAAGAGCAAACAAATAGCGATATCTAAATTTCCCTTCTTCTGTTTTGATTTAACTTGAGCCTCATTTCAAATTCATCATCTTTTATTAAATTGTATCATTTTCAGTCATCTTGCTCCCTTTTTGAAATTTTTTTTTTGTTATCATTATTTTTATGTTCTTTTGTTTGATGTGGTCTATTATTTCATGCGTTGAGGATTTTAAACCCTGTAATTATCTTCCTTAAAATCATCTTTCTTCATAGACCTTTTCAAAACTTTGATGACACATTCCTTTCTGTGGTATGATTTTTTTTTTATCATGTTGTCTTGAGACAATGAAGTCTTTTCGTCTTGTTGGGTTAGGGTAAACTATCTTTCTATTACCTTTTTTTTAGAGAAGTACAAAGTTTTTGTATCCAAAAAGTTTGGTAAACTGTATCACATGTAATGCTATACAAACTATGGTGTTTTCTCTCTTTTACATTGGAAGGATCGAGCTACTCTGAACTTTGTGGGTTTTTTTTGTTTGTTTGTTTTTTTTTTGGATTTCATCTTCAGGTGTCACGTCTTTTGCAGACATTGGCAATCATCGCCTTTCATTCCTCTTTGTTGTCAGTCATTTCTTTGGATGTGCTGTTTTTAATCGTTCTTACAGCAAATAATAACTCCATTGATTTGGTATTTAATTGCTTTGCACTATGATGATGTCTCGGCGCCATTCCTGTATCATATGAGAACCATTCGGGCGGTGGGTGGATTTTTCTTTCCACATCACAAATGCTACTGATTTTTTTGTTGTTGTTCATTTTTGAGTGACTGTTTGATTTACCAACTGCTGCTGTTTCACAACAGCTTTTCTCTGATTATTTCTCCTTGTTCTCTAAATGATGCAAATGAAATAACCCAACAACTTTTTGAAGGCATTTCTGTTTTACAAAAGAAGATTGTATACCTATTTTATTTTTAGATGAGATATCATTGATATTTAACAAAAGATTTTTAGAACACAATTTTTGAAGATTGTAAACGATGGTTTTCTTCCTGGAATAAAACGAGGACATGAATTTGTAAATGAGTAATTCTTAGGGTCAGATATTGTAAACTAGCCATATCATATCGTGTAGTTCAAATTTTACAGAAGAGACTCTTCCTGTTATTCCGTATTCTTGTGTTAGTTAGGGTAGTTTTCATGCTCCATCTGATGTATTTAGGTAATAGCTGTGGAGCGTTATAAAAGTACCCTCCCTGTGCACTGTCAGTACAGTAACCGTGTGCCGAGTTCCATACCTTTGTGACACGTAACTATGGCATATGTATCTACAGCTGCCTATGTATCAAGATATATCATCACCCCAGGTCTGCTCTCGTTCTCTCCACAACAACTGGTCTGGTGATAATAATGCACTTTCAATTTCACACTCTTCTTAACCATTCAGAAGAGAAAAAAAAAACCCCAAAAGCAACACCACCAACTTGTAGGTTACCAATGACGCTCTCACTCTCATGCTTAAATAATCTCGATAAAAATCACACGAGACATAATAAATATACTTGTGAGGCTGTCCATGTTAACTCAAAAACTTTGAAGAGTGGTGATAAACCATAGCAAAACTGGAGCGATGATATGTTATTCTCTGTGTGGAATAACTTGAAAACAAATTTTTCTTGACTGCTAGTTTGTCTGTACCACTCTTGCAGTGATTGGTGCATTGGCGGCGATGTAGATGTCAAGTTCCTTTGGACTTATATAATAGGATAGTGGAGTATTACGTACTTGTTGGAGATGACCAAAAATAATATTAAAAAAAAACCCAAACCAGTCCTCAGTGTATCTTCTCACATTCCAGTGTTGTAGGCTTTGTTTTTGATGTTTTTGTTTGTGTTTTTTTTCGTTTGTTTTGTTTTGTTTTTATGGGGGGAGGGGGATGTGAATAAATTTTGTTTGTTAAGGCTAGCTTCATGTTGATTTCATCAAGGTTTGTAAGTTGAACAAAGTGAGAAAATAAAGCATTAGCAATTGTAAAATATTTTATTTCATGCAATTTCTACTAAGTTGGTACAGAATGTAATTGTAGAGCGTTTTTCCAAAACTCTGTAAATTAAATTCTGTTTGAACCATTTTGAGAAATCAAGGATTGTATCCCCAGTTTTTCCTCTTTGATAGAGTCGATAGATTTATAACCTTTGAAACTGGAGTTCAAAGCTGAGTAAACTCTCTCCCTGTCTGGAGCTTCTTCTATGAAGTGGAGAAAATCCTTTGGAATTTGAATCCTGTAGAAGCAACATCTCAGAATTTTTTAACAGGTCACTTACTCAGTTTTGGAAAAACTCTCTTCAATTTTTCTTGTTTTTGTTAATTGTCTATTTGTCCAACTTAGATGAAAATGATTCACAATGTATGAATTAGGTCTATGAGCTCTTTTGTACATTACAGAGTGTCTGTCTTTCTGAAGGTTTGGTATCTTTGCATGAACTGTTGAGAGGTTTTGAATTCAATGTAGCATAGCGTCTAATCTCCTTTAAATTTAGGCGTTTGGTAATCATTTCAGACTCAATGCATTTGATCTTTGCATCATTCATATGTCATCATAGAAAAACGCTTCTTGTGGGAGGTCGGCGCTAGTACTTTTGTTTCTTATCTTTTTCACTGAAACTATCGTCTTACTTGTTCCCCTTTTCTGTGATTCTTTTGTGTCATGTGTTTTGAGAAATTATTTTTATTTTTTAGTGTAAATTATCTCTCTGCTGTTCGGGGTTTGATCTGTTCCCTCTTTGAACTAATTCTATCGTCCCGCTTTCCTCTGGGCTCCTCTAGGACCCTCGTGTGTCGTTGGGCCCTAAAACCTTCAATAAAGAAAAGAGGAGCAGGCACTGGTAATAGATGAAAATGAATAGCAAATAGTATAGACACAGACTCCTCCGTCTTCCTGTTTTTTTCCTTTCTCTCTATGGCTTTGACTCACCTCGGCACTGTGTCTATACTATTTGCTATTCATTTTAAAACCTCCAATAGACAAACTAATCATCTTATTTGTTGATAGAATTTTATCCCCACAGTGCAGCATTGCTCATTCATGAACGAACACTCATCTTTTTCCCCCCCTGTTTTCTAATAATTGATACAAATATATCACTTGATTATAACCAAATTTAATTTACAAAATGTTCTCTCAAAAGTTTTCTCTTTCCTCTTACGATTTTGTTTCACATGTTGATTTGCTTCATATGTCAATATTACCCTATAAGGGTGTCATAACTTGATTACATTTGATTGTGTGCTTAGAAGATTGATTTAGAATTGAAACATGCAACTGTCCTGTTGGGGCTCATTGTCATCTGTTTGCGCTATTAACTGATGAAAGCGTTTGAGAACAATGATAAATTTAGTAGACTTGTGTATTAAAAATTATTATCCAGGTCTGTTTGAAGTTTGAAATTTGAACTGTTTTGCTGAAGCAGATTAACTAAATTTATGCTTATTTTTTCTAAATAAATAAATAAATGATTTAAATTTGCTTGAAATATCTTGGAAGTTCATCATTGATTTCTTGTGTGAGTTTTAGTTTTAGAACAGTTGCGCATAGATATATTTTTATTTCATGTGTAGGGAGTTTCCTGATATTTCCTATTTACACAATTGTAACAAACAGTCAGGCAATTAGTTCAGTGCCACATTTTGATTTTAATTTTTGCTTTTTTTGAATTTTTTATATATATAATGATTTTAGTGCCTTACAATCATATTATGATAGATTTCAATAAAGCTTATTGTAAGAACTGATATTGATATACACTTAGTTCTTCCACAAACAGCAAAGAGGGTGGTGTACCTGCTGTCATAGAGATGGAAAGTGGTGATTGTGGATGAGTTCACTCATCACTGTGGTGTCGATTTAATTCAATTCCAAAATTTGTTATCAAGGGCTCTGGACATAATACATTTCTTAAACTTAAAGATATTAAAGAAATATTTATTGACTGTGTTGGCCCCAGGCCTTTTACACCCAGTTGTCTCATAGCTGGGTTGTAAAGCCAAAGGGGCGACATAAAACTTCATTGG
>JBCIKM010033174.1:0-16048 GCA_039654465.1 Melibe viridis
TAGTAGTAGTAGTAGTAGTAGTGGTAGTGGTAGTAGTAGTAGTAGTAGTAGTAGTAGTAGTAGTAGTAGTAGTAGTAAAAGCAGTAGCAGCAATAGCAAGAGCAACCATTACAATCACAAATTGTGGTGAATTGGGGCCTTAGTGGGATGGTTGTAGTGTTTGTTTACCTATCTTTATGACTCAAGGTTGGCGCCTTGGTTAGGAAGCTGCTATTAATATCAGATGAGGATGGAGCCCTTTTAACATTAAATATAAATTATATCCACACCCTCTTTATACTTATTGTATTTAGTGCTGAAATAAAAGAGCCTGGTTAAATTTTCATGCACTTTATATTGGAAATAAAGAAAAGGGCAAAACTTTCAATAGCCCAATATTTTAGATTGTCTTCTACCAACTTTTATCCAATGAACTATTTGTCTTATTAAATATTTTCGTAACATAACACAGTGTGTTTATTTTAATTTAAATGAAATAAAACTCTATAAAAACAAACACACAAAACGAAGATCTTACTATCAAAATAAAGCAATAGCGAGGTGTGGTTTTGGTCTTCTTAATCTTTATTCAAATGAAAAACACCAAAGTAGAATTTTTATAATTATTGCCAATTCCACTTCGCTTGCTTCGCTCAGCCAGCACAGACACTTGCCTACAGTTTTTGCTGTCTCACCTATCTCAACCACTCTGAAATCATTCACTTGAGTTCACGAACCATAAGATGGAAATGCGTGTGTGACGGTGAGTTTTATTTGAAGAGGAATTTTGTGTGACAGTGACATTGGTGTGATATTAATAGGTACTTACAGGGTAGAATGTCAAGATATCTGTTTTTCACTCGGTTGCTTTCTTTCTTTGCTTCCTCTGAGGTGTACTTGAAGTCAGCACTGATAGTCTTGATGTCCTGGGAGGAATGGATGATGGAGGTCCATTAGGGGTAAAGACAGGGACTGGAGAGTGTGTGTGTGTGTGTGTGTGTGTGTGTGTGTGTGTGTTTATGTTTGTGTGTGTGTGTGTGTGTGTGTGTATATGTGTGTGTGTGCGTATGCGTGTTGTGTGTATGTGTGTGTGTGTAAATTGAGTGAATAGGTATGTACATCCATGTATGTGTATATTGTGGATGCATCTGTGCCTGTATGTTTCTGTGTTCAAAATAAGTGATTGGTGACTTTAAGCTCACAATGGCTTAAAAGAGGGTAACAGCTTCCTGACACCAAGATAAGAGAAAAAAAATGTAATGCCTCCCTCTCTCTCTCTTCCATATGCTTAAATTCTTACCAGAGCCATTACACCGTTCACAAATTTAATCCAATTCCTCTTTTGTTCTCTTCTCACCCTTTTCTTTTTTCCCCCCATAACTAAGATATCTTGAGTAAACAGCTCCATCTGTTCACATCATTTTCCTTTAACTCATCAGGCAAATGACTGCGAGAAAAAAAAATACAATGACAGTGAAAGCAGGGCTTTTAAGTAGGGAAGGCAGCAGGTTAGAGTAGTTTGGTTAGTACACTGAGTGAAATGGGTATCTTGTGAAAGTATTAGGTCAAGGTAAGCTGGAAGGTTATCAGTCGAAGGTTACACGGAATTCTTGTTAGTGTAGTGATAGAGATTATTGAATTGTTTAGATATACTAAAGAAATTGTAGTTTGTAGAACAGTAATTAGTCAATTGTGAGGAGAAATAGTATGAATGATATTTAGTGTTTTATGGATGTAAATAAGTGAGAAATAGTGCACAGAAAGATGGCCATTGTCTGTGAATGAATGGGAGTGAGCAACTGTCAAGAGGTGTAGAGGGAATGAGAGAGAGAGAGTATGTCTAGTTGTTGGATACTAGGCGTCAACCTATCTCCTGTTGATCCCTTTTTGTGATCCGTTCCTTTTTCTTTCTATCTTTATTTTATTGCTTTATCATTTTCCTCTAAAGGGCTAAAAGGGAATTCCTCCTCTCCCTTTAGATAGAATCAATTGCAACTGAGAATCCAAGAAAGACTGTGGGAAAGACCAACCTCAAATTGAGCTTGGAATTTCAGGTTGGAATCTTTATGAAGAGCCTGAACTTTTTCTCCAAACTCTCTCATCTTGATGGGTTCCCTGTGAAATAAAACAAAGGGGTGATGGTGTACAAATTGATACATAGATGACCATACAACTATCAACTATTGCAATGATTATGTCCAGTGTAAGACCCTATCAAACTAGGAGGGCCATTCAAGAAGGGATGCAGGAATATTCATATTCATCACGCATGCAACTTTCAGGAAGTAGTATTCAACCGTGTAGAGCACTGCATGCAAAGTACGGAAATATGATATAACATAACATTTGAATTTGTATAGCGCCAGCATCCATTTCAATTATGCTCCCTGTCATTTAAAATCTACTCAGACACATTCCACTGATCTAACATCCTGCCCATTTACACCCACAAACTACATACACACTCATTAATGTGCCACAAGGGATTTGAAGAAAAGAGGAGCTGGCACTGGAAATAGATGAAAATGAACAGAATATAGCATAGGCACAGTGCCGATGTGAGACAAAGCCACACAGAGAAAGAAAAAAAACCAGGAAGACGTTGGAGGAGGGAATCGAACCCAGGACCTGACATGGCACCGACTTGCCTGGCCACTGCTAGAACAGCGGGCCTACCAACTGAGCCATCCGCCACCCTAAAGGTATTTGAAAAAACAAACTGAAAGATGAATTCAGTTGAATATCATTCTCACATCAAGTTACTTCTATCTGTAAGAAATTTCCCCTTTGAAGATATTTGAGGAGATATATGTGCTGTTTGCCATGATGAAGGTGATTTTCCTTGCAGTGAACAAAATTTGATAGCATAGTATATTTCAAGTCTATGTATTTTTTACATTGCTTTTCCTTTCAAGAAGACAACAGGTTTAGTTAACCCCAATAATGTGGGAGAACCCCATTTCTCTAACCATTCTTGAAATGCTGAGTAGGCCATGCCTGATTCGTGGAATGAGAGGGGAAGGGCCAGGTTGTGGGCTTGTTTACACCTGAAAATAACACACTACACATCCCCTGATATCATCTGTCTTTATTTGGCCCCCTTGTTCCTCCTCTTCCTCTTCAAGACTCAGCCGAACTTCTAACTTCTCCTCCACACACTTCAGCTCCAGCCAACTCTGCACATTTGAGGAATTTGAGGTCAAACACTGATGAGATGGGAGACATGCTTACCTGTTTTCAGGCTTACAACTCAAGCTCTTGCATGGATGATGGGGAGGCGGGCTAAAGGGATGACCATTGGATAGAGAAAAAGTCAAAATGAGCCTAAAAATCTCAGTCAACTCCCCATCTACAGCATACAAAAAGATATGTAAACATAATAACAGAACATAATGGTCCAAAAATTCATATCAACAATGACACAAATTGCTGTCCATAAGAAAAAAAATTACTGAACAAATGGCTTGCAATAAATGAATGCAAGAAGAATTTCAACTGCTTCTTTTGATAGGACATTTTTCAGCATTGATTACTTGCATGCTGAGGCTAAAATTATTATTACTTTTTTTTTTAAGTATAAGAGCATCTTTGACTGAAAAAAATTCCGATGTTTTTATCACAGTCACATAAAAGACACCTTTGATGCCTATTTGTGTTTAAAAAAAAAAAATTAACATTTTCTTGCAAAGGTTAACTCTTAAACTGTTGGGTTTTTTCACAACTTTGGGGGTTTTTCACCTTGAAAAATTTCAGTGGGCACAGCTGTTACAAACACAGTATAAAAACATCAAAATGAAATAACAATGATGTATATTTTATCAAATTAAACGGAAAAGCTGGTAGAACATAAGGATATGATATTTAGCATGAAATTTCAGAGGAATTGTGGTATTATCATTGTAGAAAGGGCAAAGAGTGCAGTATTTAGCCCCTAAAATGATCACAAATTGACCAGCATTTTGACCCAAATAATCAGACCTCAATGTTAACTTCATTCAGTAATCCAAATTTAGTTACAAAAACTTAATCCAAAATGGTGAATTTACAACAGCTTTACTTCATTCTCGTCATTAGCATTTACGGTATGCCTGGCAACTGACCAAGACTAAATGAAACCAAAACATCTGGGTAAGAGCCTCACACTTTTATTCTTTCATAAAATTAGTGTAGTATCTACTTCTGACACGGTGAGCGGCACTGAACAGCTAAGCGGAAAGCCCTTTGATGCAGTGAGCAGCACCAAACAGTTTAAGAGTCAAGACAGCATTCAAAGATCAATTTTCCCCTATCATAGTTGGATTTCCTTGTAATTGTACATGCTGTCTTGGATATGAAAAGACTGTATGAAAATGAAAAAATAAAGTCAGCATCTTTAACTAATATTATATAATTTAGTTGAAAGTTTGATTCTTGTGGTGTTTCAATTGAAGTAGGCGCTAGGCCCACAGATAGCAAACTTACTCAGGTAATATCTGTAGGTGTTAGAGCCCACTGACATACAAATCAACAAAATTTGCAATGATAAGTGAAAAGCTTTTTTCACCTCAGTATATGGAACTTAGACTTAAATTAAACAAATATACTTGTCCCCAAAAGAGACAGAGATTTTCAGTTACACTTAACCTGCTTTTCCCAGCAAGAGATGAGAAACAGGTAATGCTCATAGACTCAAGGATGGGCAACATTCTTTATAGGATGTTTATTACAATCCACTGAAGCCATAGATACAAGCTTTGTCAGGCAAAAAATAGTCCCATCTAGTGGAATATTCTTGGCAATAAAAAGGATGCAGGTACCACTCGCTAAGGAGATGTCTGTACAATTTAGTTAATAAGTAAGTTCTGGAGGTTGTGATGGACATTTTTAAGAGTGTGTTTGTAATGTTCAATTAATGAGTAAGTTCAGGGGCTTGTGTTTGACATTTTCAAGAGTGTGTCTGTAATGTTCAGTTTACAAGTAAGTTCAGGAGGCTATGTTTGACATTCTCAAGAGTGTGACTGTGTAATGTTCAGTTTATAAGTTAGTTCAGGATGCTGTGTGTGATATTTTAATGCCAAAATATTTATGTATATATAATACATTTTTATCTACACCCAGTGGTAAATCAGCTCATTCGTCTTTCTCAATGAGCAGATACCTCCAAAAACAGAAAATTGTTCGACTTAAGATCCAGTAATATCCCATATGTATTGCTCATTACGCCATGCAAAATTAGGCATGGAGGACTGATCATCTACCTGCCTTCATTTCTTGTGATCCAGAGTTTTTCCCTGACTCCTTAGAGCTGGGTCCTGACACTGCTTAAGTGGTATGAAGGGAAATGGATAACAAAACAAAACAAAATTTATTTCTTCAAGTAAATTGGCTCAATGGTCTTTCTCAATGAGATGATACTACCCAGGCAACAGCAACTTTTGGTTGGCTTAAGATTGAGTAATACCCCATATGTATTGCTCTTTATGCAAGATTAGGCATGGTGGACTGATCATCTGCCTGTCTTCATTTTTTGTGATCCAGTGGTTTTACCAGCTCCATAGATTTTTGTCCGAACACTGCTTAAGCGGTATGAAGGGAATTGGATAACAAACAACATGGATAACATAATTTTAGCAATGTCACTCAAATGGCTGGGGAAAATTATATGCAAAGACAAAGCTTGACTTTGAATCAGCAAGAATGATTATCAAACTGAAAAAGAAATGAGTTTCCTGTGTTTCAAAGATATAGATATGAAAGAAACAAATAGTAGCTCCAGAGGATGACATGAGAAACAAGGGGATTAAATTATTCATTAAGAAACAAAACAACACTAAAATAAAAACAGCACAAAGCCAGCTTGAGCTCCCATCCTTCTATCAAGGAATATGATAAAAGTAAAGACGAGGAAAAGGTCATTGAAATTCAACATAAAACTCTTTAATTAAAAAAAACCATACCCAAAAATTACAATCAAGAATAATAATCGCACTCTCCTACTTAGCTTAGATACAATCTTTCACAATCAAAACTACAGAATATTCACTAGGATTTCTAACACGCACACAAAAAACAAAACTCACTGAAACGCCATTCTTTAGAGACAATAGCAACATCATCCAGTCCAACAAATAATCATAATACTTTCACATCCACTTGCATCAATATAATGAAAACATAAATAAAATGTGTGAACCAAAAATATCTAATACAAATTCTCACATCCTAAATTTCCGCTAATTGTCAAAAAGTGACATTATCAAGGGTTTGATTCATATGGATAATTTAAAGCTAAGCAGTTTCAGCATGGGCCTTCTAACCTACTGCAAGTGACCTGAACCCAAAGCTTAAGCATCCTTACATTTGTTGAGCAGGATGACTCCCCCCATTGTTTTCCAGTCCCAATCACCCTCAACTACAGACAAAGTCAGTCATACTATAATACCAACACCTCCATTAGGCTCGTGGACACATCAGGTCATCAAAACCAAGTGAAGATTATAAGGACAACTCAAATGATATTAAATTCTCTCATACCTTTTTCTCTTTCTTCTCCGGCGCAGGAAGAAGGTAACAGCCACAACAACAGCTGCAATGACCACAACAGCAACGATAACTCCAATGATGATGCCTATACTGCTGTCACTGCTCTCTGATGCTGAAAGAAACAAGTTTTTGTGACATATTCAAAGTTGGTTTATCCTAATCAGGCACTAAAAGGACTCAATAAACACTGAGAAATTTTTTAAAAACATGTAAGATAAGACAACTGTATTAATCCTTACAGAAATTATTTATGAGAAAGAGGAAAAGAGGTCGCCTGAAGAAGACATGGTGAAGAAACCTGAATAAAGAACTGTGTGTCACCAATCTCACATTGAGAGGGAAAGGTCTGCATCGGAGACAGAAGGAAATTGAGAAGTGCTGCTGAGGCATTTTAATTTACCAGGAGCAAAGAGAACTTATTAAGTCAAAGTTCAGCAAATTTTTTTTTGCCCCTCACCAAGTACATAGGATAGAATCACAACCAAACATTTCCAGTGGATTTTATGCTCCAGGCAGAGAAATAGATGTAGGGAGCAAACTATCCCTACCTGAAAACTTCATTAGCAATCAAAACCAATGCTCTTAAGTAATGGATTCGCTATGACACTACTAGCCTGAAATTTGTAATTGGTGGACTTGAATCATTCAAATCCAAATACTGTAAGTGTCTCTTATTCTTCGTTCATTGAAATGACAGACTCAGCTGTGCTAAGTTTAAACATAAGTGATAGGAATTAATTTTGAATATTCTCCAGAAAGTGACACCGTGGCTTACTCTTTGTGATTTTCAACTGCTAAGGGTTCTTTTACAATTGCAACTTGCACGCAAGGCTTCCAAGGACTAGGTGCACAAGCCTACATTCATATTCATAAGACTAGAGAGTGGCTTCTGACCAGAAAAATGGCCCGGCATTTTTAGCATTTTTCATGGGACTTGAACCCACAACTTTTCGATTTGAGCAGTGATTTTTTTTGTTGTTGCTTTTTTTTCTTCTAAGATAGTGGAGCAACTGGTAACTCGATCCACTCATGCCTTGATGTGTGTGTGCTTGTCTTCTGTGTTGTGTCTATAAAAGGGATTCCCATGTGTTGTGTAACTTAATATGAAAGAAAGTCATAGTATAATGGAAATAAATAAATAACTGAATACTTTTAGTAGTAGTAGTAATAATAACAAAAACAAAACAAAAACAAAACAAAACAAAAATAATAATAACAATAATAATAATAATGATGATGATGATGATGATGATGATGATGATGATGATGATGATGATGATAATAATAATAATAATAATATAACAATAATGATAAATCACCACAAAAGCCCCAAGCAAACCAAATGATTAAATTAAATAATGATTAGATAATAGAAAAATAAACATTTGAAAGAAAATGAGGCCGTCTTGTTGTCTAGGGTCAAAACCTAAGGGTGAGCTTTAAATCGTCAAGTGCATCCCTTGTAACCTCCATGGAGAGAACATGGGCGCCTCCTCCCTTCAGACAGGTGCCCTGTTGAGGTTACATTCCACTGTGAGGCCTTTGGACTCTTTGCAGGTCAAAGTCAGACTGATGGGGAAATAGAGCACTGGATACTTCTGTTAGGGGGAACCGGTATAGAGGAGCGAACCTACTACAGGTTAATGGAGATATTTCTGTGTTTGCGGCTCCAGATCACCATTACAGATAAAATGATAATAATAATGATAATGATAATAATAATGATAGAAATAATAATAATAATAATAATAATAATAATAATATAAATAATAATAATAATAATAATAATAACGATAATACTAATACTACTAAGAGACCCATACTGACTCTACTATATAATAGCTTGGCCTATCGCTCAGACTAGAACAAAAAACAACAATCAAACAATTAAACCAAAAGCAGAGAATAACCCCCCCGCCCCAAAAAAAACAAAAAACAAAAAAAACAACAACAAAAAAACCAACAAAAAAAAAAACAACAAAAGAAAACCCCAAAAAACAAAAACAAAAAGACAGACAATAAATTAGTAGGAGAAATTAAAAATGAATAAAGAAAAAAATAAATAAAAAGAGAAAAGCAAATTAGTAGGCACCACAACGTACAGAGTAATAATGATATGAAGAGGGTGTAATTATGTGGGTTTTTTGAGGACAATGAGGTGGTTCGCCAGCACAACCCCTATATCAACATCAACCAGCACAAGGTAGCCTGGTTTTTGGAGGGGATTTTTGGTTTTTTTGTTTTGTTTTTTTCTTTTTTTTTTTAAATGCTGTAGAAATTTAAGGAAAATAAAAGATGAAAAAAAAAAATAAAAGGAAAGAAACCAAAAAAGTGTCCAAATAGAAATTTTCTCTGCAGGGGCTATAAGATCTCGAATGTTGACCACCTTGCCATGTGCACCACAATCAAAATAACCACATTTAAAGACTAGACCTAACCACGTCCATGGATAAAAGCAACCCCTCCCCCCCCCCAAAAAAAAACCCCTAAAAAAACAAACAAAAACCCCCCAAAACCCCAGGAAAACAAAAATAAATAAAAACAAACAAAAAATATAAAGGGACAGCCCAACCTAAACAAGAGACAGCAGACGATTAATAACGAATGCAGCTCACACCTGTTCTGTCACATCTATATCGAGGGCTGACTTGTGGGGAGACAGGCATGGGGTCAGATGATGAAGTGTCAGAATGGTTTTGGGGCAGGAAGCAGCCCTTCCTTGTCATGATTTGTATGCATTTGGTAGTTCAGGAGGGCCTAGATGAGGAGAGATCGCTGGTTTGGTGGGGGGAGTGGGGGGAGCTGCAGTGAATGTTTTCCAGTTGATCGGTAAGACCTCAATTCCACCAGGGTGATTAATCCAGTCTTCACGTCCTCGGTCACTGTCCTTCCTACAATATTTGTGTAGTGTGTCTAAATATCTCTGTAGTTGTGTGGGCATGCGGTGTCTGCTGTGAGTGAGTTACGCGATTCCTAACGAGCCAAATTTTTTCACGGATGCTTGCAAGTATAATAAGATTCACGTAGTGTATATTGAGCAGTGTTGTAGTTCTCTATGTCACTAGGGAGTGAAAATCAACCTGAAATTGATGAGAAAAAGTTTTGGTGTTCATGTGACTCAAATCTGGGACTTTTCGCTTGAAAGGCAAGCACCGCAACTCTTTGCCCCCTTGGATAAACCATCTTTGGCATTCAGAAGATATAAAAAATACCTCTTTCACTTGTATGTCCCGGTGGTCAGTTTTGATGGGACTAAGAGATACAATAGTTGATCCCACACTTAGTGAGTGAGGAAAAACAAAGGGAAGCAATCAACATAGATCCCAACACAACATACCAGTGGTCACGGTGGTAGACGCAGTGCAACCAGCCTCTGTGCAAGCAACAACTGTTACCCTAGATAAGAAGAAGATGATAGTAAAATGTCACTGAATGAGGTTAATAAATATGGCTAAAACATTGGTTTACTGACAGTTGGTATTTCTCATGTGCAAGCAAATTTCATTTAGAGATATTCTATACCAGGGGTTCCCAACCTTTTACTTAACTTCTAGCACTCACCACCCCTTACCTAGAAGTTTGAATACAATGTGACACTTCTGCTTTGTGATTAGTATCACAAATTCACTTTCTGCTCAGGCTAAGGCTAAGCGACTCATCAGCCAAGGCTTTGCGACCCCCCAGAAGATAGCGACCCACTGGTTTGGAAACCCTGCTCTATACATCCATGCACTCCCTGTAGCAGTTGATTATGTGCAGAAAACAGTATGTTGATGTTTTCACAACAGTTTTCAATAAATAATATTATAAATATGTTAAGTTTTAATCATCAGGTGAAATTCAGTACTGCAATATCAGGAGTTCTGGAGTAACTACACTTGTTCTAGTTTGAATAAAAATGCCCCAAAAAATTTTTAAACCTTGCCTTGTGAAAGTCATTGTTGCTTTTAATCACATTTCTGCAAGTTAATAATTCAAGGCATTGTATTCGTTTCTACTATAGGTTAGATAACTATACACCCTTTAGCTTTGGCAGGAAAGCAGATACATCGTTCTTCCACTGGCTGGTCAGCTCTTTGGGACACCACAGTCTGTTTGGCAAACCGACGTAAGTGACACTACACCAACTACAAACTTATTTGGCACCACAAATGAGCGTTGTAGCCACAATTCTAAGCAAGTGTATTCAAATCCAGACTGGGTCTTTTTTTTTTTCAACAATATTGATTGAAATTCTAGTAGGGTGTGACACAGGAAGTCTATGCTTTTTTTGCTGTTGTATGTCTTTGGTTTAAAGAACAAAAGCTGGTCTAAATAAAGCAGTGACCAAAATATGCTGTTTGTTTGCTTCTTTATTGGGTGGTTTTAGGGCGCCATGACACCCCAGGGTCATAGAGGGATAAGTCAATAGATTTATGGATTAGAGTGAACACACCACAAACATTAGACAGATGATTTACACTGAAAATAAATATCTCTCAACACACAAACTTTCACCAACAAGATATGATTTGCAATGACAAAAATATCATCTCTTAAAAAAAACCACCACAAAAGTTACAAACAAAAACAAAACCAAAACCAAAGACAACCAATAAATGTCACCACTCATACAGCATACTGATCCAGGAAGACCCAGGGTCTATAAACCCCTTTGTGGTTAAAAGTATAAAGTACGTCTAATGTGAGACCCTGAAGTTTTTAATCAGCAGGCATTAATGTTGGATGCCCATTGAAACACAGACAGGACAACAAAGACAGGATAAAGCAGAGAAATGGGAGAAAGTAAGACGATGAAAGAATTAGTTAAAAGAGGGAACAGATCAAACCACAAACAGCAGAGAGATCATTTACACTAAAAAATAAATACCATCTCTCAAAACACATATCTACACCACAGAGAGATGATTTACAATGATACAAAATGTCATCCCTCCTTACAAAAATAAGCAATGGCCATCACATATAACAGCATTATAGTACAGGAAGACTCAAGATCTTCAAATGTATGTACAGAAGTACTCAGTCCATTTAAACTTGTGACCCTGCAGTCATGTACCAAAAGGCATGAAATGAGGGATGAGCTGCAAAGAAGACAACAAAAATAGGACATCACAGAAAAGAGGAAAAAGTAAGACAATAGCTTCAGGGTAAAAGAAAAGAAACAGAAGTAGAAGAGCACACCAGGGACTCCCACCAACCACCCACTGCCCTTGGAGGCCTTTCACCTCCTGCTGGCGCACAGGGGACCTATTATATTCCCCAGGTCCCAAAAAGGGGAAAGTAGGACGGTAGCATCAGTGAAAAAGATAAGAGTCAGAAGTACAAGCACCCGTTAGGGACAAAATGTGTTGAGTGAGAAGTTAATGCCCAATAATAAGATTTGAAAACACTTTCCTTTAAAGTCTGCATTCTAACTCTTTCTCAGTATGTGGCCAATCCTGTACCATCGCTATCTCCTCACCTCTTGGCTTATCTTTTCTGCTCCTGCCATCTCAAAAACGGTTTTATTCATAATGTGATGTTGCCATCGTATTTTCTTCCAATTTGTCGGTCTTGTGGTGGAGGTGGCTCATCGTTGATGAAAGAAGAGCAAGGTCATGTGCAAAGTCCAGATCTTCAAGCATTGTTGAAAAGTTCCATCGAATCCCAGTTCTTTCATCTATCACAGTTTCTCGCATGACCCATGATCACCATGGGGAAGAGAAACCCTGATATGCAGCAGCCCTGTTTCACTTCGGTCACCACAGGGAACCAGTCCTGATAAAGTGTCTTGACCATCCTGATATGTTTGTGGGATATTCCACATTTTCCGATAACAATCCAAAGGCTATCTCAATGAATGGAGTCTAATGCTTTTTAGAAGTCTACAAAGTGGATGTACAGTGTGATAAAAAACAGCACTTGGTTTTGGAATCTGTAAGTGGACAGGGTTTCTTTTAAAATGCCTTGCTTCTTGGATCCTCTGCAGTCTCATATCAGTTTATCATGAAACGCAAGTAACATGATGGTCAAGTAGCCTGCGGCACACCAGAGATGTATGTGTTAGCACATGTGCTAAGGTCAATTGATGACCCCAAAGGTAGACCAACGTATCTGCATTCAGTTATGTCAGTCTGCCACTGGATGTTAAGATACATCAGTCTGCCATCCTGGCTGGAGACTAGTGTGCCAGATACATCAATCTGACTAGTAAAGAAATATTGTTTCTAGTGCAGATACATCGCTCTGCCTTTTAAACAAGATGGAAAAGGACTGATGTAGCTTGGTACTTATAAAAAAGTAGATGTCACAGATTTTGTAGATACATCTCTTTGCCTTTTGGGGGCAAAATTTGTTGGGTTTTTTTTTTTCAGACTTTGTTGACTCAGAGATAACAAAAACCTCCATTTCAAGGTATTGATGTTTTCATCAAAAGGTGCCTACAAGTATGGGTGCATACAGGAAAGCAATCAGTTGCAAAGCCATAAGATATGATAACTCAAAATGCCAACCTAGGTAACCTAAAAGGCTAAATTAAATTCCTACCTAATAACTTTTCCAGGAGGCAGTTTGCCATTACAATACACGCCTGGCACCACATTTGTAGCACAAGAAGCATCTTCACCTATCACATATATATAGGAAGCCTGGTTACCTGGGGAGCAAAAAGATTGTTGTATAATTTTCATGGACTTTTTTTCAGCACATTTAAAGTGCTAAATAGTATGAGATATGAAATCAACAGATGTAACACACACATTTTTCTACCACCTGTCCGTTGAATACTGCCAATAATGAGACAACTTAATTCTTCCTCGTCTCATTTCCTGAGCTCACACAACTACGAGAACAATGATTCAAGACAAGACCTATTTTGTTTTGAGTCTTATTCAAACTAAAAAAAAAAAGAGTGTACAGCATAACACATCTGTCTTCAAAAGAGCATAAACAAAAAAAAAGATGGTTTTTCGTAAAAAGACTTAATTCAAGAGGCTGGCAACCAATCCGTCTTCAAAGGTTCCATTTTGAATAACAACAATGTCATTGTCATGTGTTCTTAACAACTGAGAAGTTGTTTAAATAGTCAAATAAATAAATATTTTATGTGATAAAAGATGCTAGAATAAGACATGATTGATTTGGATGGCCTTTTGCACACACTCAAGAGTGCAAAGTGGACATGCAAGCAAGAAAACCACAGAAAACTTGAAACACGTCCCACCCCTTCGGTTGCTAGCATGCCCTAGTAGTGCCATTTCTGTGCACTTGGTTTAGTTTTAGAGCTGAGGGGAGGTAAAATTAGTAACCAAAGTTGAAAATGGTGTTTTCATTCAATTCAAAGGTCATTTGTTGATCATCAGTTCATGAACTAGACAAGCATCAAATAACTTCAAAGTACACCAACTTAATATTTTTTTTAAGCCTGATAATTTCAGAGATGATAGATTAATTATTTTTGAACATTTGACAATAGAAATTGACTGATAACCCCAAAATGACTAAAATGGCTTGTGTCTCAATAAAGTGATTAGTGTTAATAAGTCTGTGGTTTTTACCGGCTGGCACACCAGATCTTTGCTTTATCATCAGAGATTATTATTATTATGATTTTATCATTATAATAATTTATTACTAGCTTAAGTCCTGTTACAAACAGTAAGCTGTTTTTGTTTTATGGACTCCATCTCCCCCCACCCCCCTTTCTAAAAATAAATTCCACAGAGACCTAGCGGCAAGTTGGAAGCTTAGTGGGGACAGAATTATTCAGATTTGCTTTTTTGTCAGATAAATCTTATCAGCTAAAACTAAACAGCAATTTTATGCTTTTTATTGTCATTTTAGGTACACATTTGGGATTTAAAAAACATGATTTGTATTCTTTCAGACTGTTTTAAGGTCTAAATTGGGATCCTTTGATGTTTCAGGAAATGATGTTATGATCATTATAATAGATTATGATATAATTGTTATCATCATTTTTATAGTAATCATTACTCTTGTTATATTGTTCGACAAACGGTTAGAATTTCTCAGCTTTCGTGCTACATATCAGATTGAGGCTTGTTTCCGTTTATGTTTGGAAAGAACTGTAGATCGTTGTTCTTTGGCTTCAGGTGTTTGGAAAATTGAATTTCAACTAAAATGAAACAATCATTTTCAGCTTTTGATTTTTGTTTTACACAAACCTTTAGGATAAAAAAAAGATGATTGACATTCTTTCAGATTGTTTTAGGGTCTAGTTTGGGAGCCTTTAGTATTTAAAAAAAAAAAAAGGTCACGTGATGTTATGATCATTATAATATAATTATTATCATCAAAACCGCATTTTGGGCACAGGAGGAATTTTCACACTTACTGTCCCTCAAAGTAACGTGGAAGTCATCAGGTGTGGCCCGATATGGATCAGAAAAGCCGGAACTCTTTGCCTGTGCCCAGGTTTGGTAGGATGAGTAGACTGACCTATCTAAGGCTGATCGCTTCCTGCGTGCTGAAGAATAGAGAGGAGAATGAGCACAGAAGAATAAACGTTTGTAAGTACACAAAATAAACAAAATGTCCTTCACCTTCTTGAATTCAAACTGACAAAGAACAAATACAGACAACTTAATTTTAGCTATAAAATCTTCCACTTCTTACTGACACCCCCAAAGCTGAGATTTTACTTCACGGGACTATCTATCTGGTTCCTGTTATATGGTTGCACAATTATTAAAGATTTGAACTGAACATGCAAATTATGGAAGAATTAGATTATGTGTCCTATGATATAAAAAGAGATCTTTGTTATGGTAAATATTTAACTTGATTTTTCATTGGATTACTGACTTTGTAAACATTTTTCTAAAAAGATTTATATGAATTTGAAAAATAATGCTCCTAAAATGTGATTCCTCTCTGAGGAAAAGGGAGAACTTATAAAATAGAGAAAAACAAATTAGCACACCTCTATCTATGTGGTACACATCATATTAATGCAATTGGAGATTTACTGACACCCTATAGTTGCTTTTTATCACATTTAAAAAAAATTAAAGTGCATTAAGCATGATCTTATTGTGATAGGGGGCAAAAGCGACCATGCAGCTACTATTGTATCAATATTAACACTTGGCATGTATGTATTAATATTTTCAGGACTATAATTTGTTTTTTACACTATTGGCTTACTTTAACCTTTACCATACATCCATGTTCACTACGCGATCCGTATGTCTAGAACCAAAAAGGGAACAGTAGCAATTATTACTGGTTGAAATGACAATCCATCTGCAAGTGATTCAAAATAGTGTCTGGACATTAAGACTATGGCAATGACGGACAGCAACACATAATAGCGTGCATTGCGGGAAGTTTTGGCGCATCTTTTTTACATTCGGATTACTTACAATCAGACTGTTGTAGTCCTCAACAACTCAACTTGTACATGATGAGATTAATTGAAGATGGAGAGAGAAAGAGAGTGCAAGAGAGAGAGGGGGAAATATAGAGTGTGTGATGAGAGAGAGAGAGAGAGAGAGAGAGAGAGAGAGAGAGAGAGAGAGAGAGAGAGAGAGAGAGAGAGAGA
>JBCIKM010033285.1:8584-30844 GCA_039654465.1 Melibe viridis
AATCTGATTTACATTTACAATGCTACAATCTGATTTACATTTACAATGCTACAATCTGATTTACATTTACAATGCTACAAGCTGATTTACATTTACAATACTACAATCTGATTTACATTTACAATGCTACAATCTGATTTACATTTACAATGCTACAATCTGATTTACATTTACAATGCTAGGCATACTGATAGTGGAGAAAAAACCTACAAGCTACATCACGGCACCTGGTACCCTTGTAAAAGAAGAACAACAGTAACAACAAGAAAAAAAACCGCACAAAACACCTCCAAGAATAAAGCCCTATTTGATCCATTATGTGATAATGCCCAAAACAGTGTGGATTGACCATGCACCAAAAAAATCCAAAAAAAAAAAATTTTAAACAAAATTAAAAACTAAATTTAAATATAACTAAGTCAAACCCAAGAACAAAATGACATAATGCTGACGATCTTAGATGAGAAGTCAAGAACACAGCCTTTTCAATACGACAATGGTGTAAGCTACACAGAAGGGCACACTTAGCAAGATCTTGCTTTAACTCTTTCTAACACCTGTCCATGCAATTCCATTATTCAAAGATCAAATGAAATTTGCCAGAAAGCTAAAAGCCTTATA
The DNA here is from genome assembly GCA_039654465.1 of Melibe viridis. Classification (NCBI taxonomy): domain Eukaryota; kingdom Metazoa; phylum Mollusca; class Gastropoda; order Nudibranchia; family Dendronotidae; genus Melibe; species Melibe viridis. Next base: position 9,206 of record JBCIKM010033285.1, read on the forward strand.
TGTGTTTTTTAGATTCATGGAATAGTCTGAAGCAAGGAAACTACAATCTGAGTGAGTTCTACAGGACCTTAAGTCCCTGAGCTGAAACGTCGCTCATGTCTGGCCATCTGAGTTTGTGTAGTAGCTGTAAAATAGTAGCGTTTCTTAAAATTCAAGACGACTTGGTTACAAAGCTTGCTGAAATTTAAGGTGTTTTCCTCTTTTTCCAACACTGGATTCTTTTATGAAGGGATAAATTTTTGGAGAGTTCTCTCTGGATGGGAGTCACTCTCTTATCCGAGATAGATGGGATTAAGCAGATACTCGCATCCGCTAATATTGGTATGGAAAACGAAATCTATGGTCCGCAGTAAGAAATTTCAACAAAAAGGCGAAGGCCACAAAACTGTTAAGGCAAAGTTTACAATGAAATAAATCTACCATGAAAGTCCAGATTGCGTTTTCAGGCATATATTATGAAACCATGACCAAATGGAGGACGACAACTCCGTAGCTCCCTTTTGTAGGCTTAAGCATTAAGACACACGGGTGCACTGATGCACTGTGATGTAGACGAGTTGCTGCTGCCGTGAAGTAGTTCTCATCGTCATCTTAAATCTCTCAGAGACACGAGGCACAAACAGCGGGAATGGCGACTCTCCATTGTGATTGGTCGACCCGGGCTGCCAGATTGACATGCTCCTCCGGTCCAAGATTGCCGGCTGGAAGCTATTTGCTCTGCTTCCACCAATGTCAAGTAATTACTCTCTTACATATTAATTAATTCATCATTAATGATATACAACAATGTGTCAGTTTGAAAAAAAACAAAAAAACAAAAACAAAAAAATAAATAAAACGAAGTATGTTTAAATATCTGTCAGCTTATAATATCGTCATATCGTACGTTAAACAATCATGTTCGTTGTCCACCAGGCACACTTTTATATACACCCTGTAAACGAGACTTTGAGACTCTGGGAAGGGAGAGGGAGAATGCCAACAAGTGTTATATATAATAACATTGGTGTGTTTCACAGAACTAATGGAGGGAAGCAGACACAGGGAATCATAGAGATTGCAAACAAACGAGTAAGTGGAAATAGTTTCTATGAGAACAGCATAAAGAGAAGGACAAGAAGAAGCCATAGAAGAAGGTATGTAAATAAATACAGAAAATAAATTGTCTCAAAAAGTCAACTTCCTATAAAAGTCAACTTCTGATAAAGTCAACTTTTGATAAAGTCAACTTCTGATAAAGTCAACTTCCTATAAAAGTCCACTTTTTATAAAATTCCACTTCGTATGTGATATTGAACTTAATCATTGGATAATGCTCTCGATTTGGCACAAACCTGTCATTGACTAGAATCAGAATCGCGTATTCCTCACAGCCCATGACCATAAGCCTCCATGTCCATTTCGTACAAAAAAATAAAAAAATAAAAATAAAATATTAAATTTGCCTGTCCATCTGCGAACCAGAAAATGCTGCGGCCTAGCCACCCATAAAGGGACTTGGGTTATTCCTCCAGCCTACACCCGATGCCAACAGGGATCACCCACATTGTCCATTATGAATGGTAAACCACGATAGCCCCAGCGAGGACTCAACCCCCACACCCTTCGACACACGAGTCAAATCATACCTTGCCAACCGAGTGACTGGGAAAAAGCTCACATCAAAGTTTACACCCTTTGATACCCTAAAGCCGACTAATGATAGTCTAATTTCAATGTAGGTACCCTCACACATTCCTCAGGCAAAGATTTGTTGCTCAACTGGAACTCCCGAATAACTTTTATCTTTAAGGCAGTGAATGGAATATTTCAAGTTTTGCATTTTCATGAGATCATTATCATATTGCGCAACCAAATAAATTAACAGCCCTTTCAGTCCTTCTCGGCACTCATTAATCTGATCGTTCTAATTGACGTAGGGTGAGACATGAATTAAATAGATGAAATTTATAACGTGACTGGTTTTCCCATGCCTGACAAAAAGGCTTTTATAAAATACAGTATGGCACTGCTATAAAGAACAGCTTGGGACATTCCAAACAAGTTCTTTATATCAGTAGTTCTTTATATCAGTAGTCCTTTGTATCAGTAGTTCTTTATATATGATCAGTCAGGATTTATCGAGTAACTCCCTATTAGGTGTTGTATATGTTTATATGGACAATGGATACAAGTCGAGTTGCCCATTTAAAACTCCATTTTTCTAACCGAAAAAAAAACATCACCCTTTTATTTTTAAAAGTATAACTTTAAACACAACAATAAAAGGATGATCTCTTTTGTTTCAAGAGTATTTAACACAACAATAAAACAAAGGACATATATCATTGAGCTTGCGAAGTAATAATATAACATTAGGTGCTTCAAAATTTGCTCTTTATCACCATCAGCTTTTTATAAGAGTGCACTTTATTATAAGCATAACCCACTGTACCTACAATGCTGTCAATACTCTACGTATTGATAATATTAAACAATTTTTAAAAATTGCTCTGCCCGGTAATAAAACGAATAGTTGGAGATTGCTGAAAAAAAATATCATCCAGTAATATCTAGGCGGGAAGAATCCGAATCGGAGCACAAATCTCTTGGCACGTGTGGCGTTGTCCCTTCCAACCGTCAGTCCTGGATATTTTAGATGCGATGGCAAGATAAACTGACTCTCAAACTTAACATCCCAGCATTGAGAATACGGGATGTGGCTGTCAAGGGCATTTCCAGTTGTGTAGTCGTGTTGCATCTTGGTGTCAGTTAAGTGCCCCTTGTGCAATTTCGTAGGTCTGTGAACTGTAGATTGGTCCTCCCTTGCTGTGGGGTTTCCGCAAGTCAACAATGATGATGATGATGATGATGATGATGATGATGATGAGGGTGCTGGTGGTGATGATGATGATTATGATGATGATCGTGATGAAGATGATATTCAGGAAGCAAAGAGCATGCATGAAAAGAACTGAGGTGTGTGTGCGTGATGAATATGATGTTTTGCTTTCCTCCTCAAAGCCTGGTTCAGTTCAGCGTTCGGATTCCTTCCTGCTCTTTCTCTCTGAGGTGGAATGACCGGCGTCCACTCCATCCGTGACCGTCTTCAACCGCTGCATGACCTCATTAATCTGAACAAATGCACACATAAAAATAAAGTTATTATTCACAATATAGGGGAATAGTCTGCCTTTTTTCTTTTTCTTTTTTTTTTTTTTTTAAAGTGATTCTAGTTAAAATTCCTAAATATTCTATATGTTCATTTGAGAAAATAGCTTGCAAGCTATAACAATAATAAAATGAAATGCAAGCAATCGCAAGGGAAACTACAGGGTGTTCTTTTATTTTCCCCTGATTTCATAACTGAAATAACTAAAAAAAAAAAAAAAAAGCAAAGAAAGATAATATAAAGCTGCGGTTGTTGTGCACAGGCTCATTAACAGTGTGGCTGGTCCAAGAAACCCAGCAAGAATCAAACCCGCGCCTTTCAGTATTATAGTCTGACGCTCCACGGACAGAGCGATCGAGGTCACCAAACAGGCAGCCCACCATCTGTAAATTACTTACCTCATTGGAGGCCCAGTGACGAGGAGATTGTTTGTCAGAGTTGAGCTTGTCTGGATCGGCTGAGAAAAGAGAGGCCGATGAAACCAGTTAAGATGAGACAGAATATAATAATCTACACACTTTGTTCATTAAACTCGACTCGAGAAATAATTTTTATACTACGGCTGTCGTGGACACAATGGGAGGGACAAATCAGAGTCTGATTTTTGCATGCTCATTAAGCAAGCTCAAGTCATAACCTATACCACGTGCTCGATCAGAAACAAGCAACTTAACTTCCTGTCAACCCATCGTGTTGTGACGGCAATGTGGGATAGGGAGACGTGGACGGAGACCAAATATTATGATGACAGCTATATAGCAACAAGTTGAGGTTCGAAAATTGGTGTCAAGTTTGGGTAGCGATGGGATCCAAAAGAAACCACAGGACTTGTACAACGATAGAAGTAAGAAGTGACGTCGACCAGTCCAAAGAAGCCAAGTAGATGTTAGCTTGTCATTCGTGTTGCTCTACCTCACCAATATCTCAGCTACTTGGAAGTACAAGGCCAGACGTAGGTCATTTTATGTGATGCATCATGCACGGTTTGGACAGATAGTCGACGCATAAGGATGTTTCATTGTCGCATTCTATGTGCCAATAGCTGTCTGAGCAAAAAGTAACACATCACAAATGCGAAACTCCTGTGAGGAAACAGTTTGACGCATTTACTGCCAAAAAAATGATTGGATAATTTCCTTACCTTTTGAAAAAAAAAACCAAAAACTAAAGGTTTTCATGCCAACTTGTTTCTGACCTTTGCATAACAAAAAAAAAAGAAAAAAAAAAAAAAATTTTTACGCCCACTTGTGTCTGAGCTAGTCAAATTCTCTATCATCACTGCTAAGGCGTTATGAAGGGATAAGGATATCAAAACAAATTAACACTACTGAAAATTTGAGTGCAAGGTTGAAATTACCATGGAGGGACATATGGAATTTCCAAGCTCCTGGGGCACATTTGAGAGGACATTGGGGTCTAAGGTGACCCAAACATACACGTTGTTATAAACCTATAGAGGAAGCCATGAAGTTGAACACTCACCACCGTGCTCTATCAACAGTCTCAGCAGTTCTCTCTTCTTCTTCTTGTCCAGCTTACGGTCTTTGAGGCCGGCAGCAAAATGCAGACAGGTCATCTTCTTCTTGGTTGCCGTGGTGACCAAGTGCCGGGCGTCCTGCACGCCGACCTTGTCCAGCAACAGCTTGACCATGGCCACGTCTCCGGACATGACCAGGTACATCAGAGGGGTCAAGCCCTGGGCATCCTGGGGTTGGGAGGTGGGGATGGTAGCAATGACACAAGATAAGATTAGACAAGATAGCAGTTTGTAGGTTGTGTTGAGAGGACTATCATTATTGTTAAGTGAGTGTAAAATCCTGAAACAGGAGTGAATTGCAACAATCCTGAGCAGTCATTGTACAATCAATGAAATAAAACGACTTTAAATGTCAAATGACGTGCACACCGTAACTCTAAGATTTGCTTGGTGGAAAATCATTGCAAGACACTGAGTTCCCGTTGGAGTGAAGCATTCAAGTCAGATATTTTTCTATTAAATGTGAATTTTGCAATCACAACAATAGGCCTCTCAACCCACCATGTATTGTTGGAGGTGGCTCAGTCTGAAAAGGACTGACAAGAAGTAAAAGAGCATTTTGCTTTGAGTCGATACCCAATGATAATACAGCCACACGTTCAACACGTTCAACGGTTGGAAAAACAAGTCCCAGCGGATGATATATTGTCTGAGAATTATGGTACGATGATCTACCCTCTATGACTCTCTCTCCTCTCTTTCTCTCTCTGACCATCTATCAATTTCTCTCCCCCCTCCCTCTCTCTCTCTTTATCAATATCTTTCCTCTCTCTCTCTCTCCCTCTCTCTCTCTTTATCAATATCTTTCCTCTCTCTCTCTCTCCCTCTCTTTCTCTCTCTCTCTCTCTCTCTCTCTATCATGCCCTCCCCCTGCCCAACCAATTCACTCTCCAGCCTCCTCCATATTCTCACCTTACACCTCCCTTCTCCTCCATCCCTTGTAACTTAAACTTGGCCCTACTGCACTGTATATCATTATCTCATCTCGTTGTATGATGTTTTAGTTAGGTATCTGCTCATGATGTGTGTGTATATATATATATATATATATATATATCATTCCATAAAGAACTCACCAGACAGTGATTTGCAATGCTTGCATTTAGAAAAAAGAACCCACCCAAACACGCCAACACCCCCCCCAACCCCCCCCCTCTGCCCCCAAAAACAAAAAAACAAAAACAAAGCCAAAAACCAAAACAAAAACCAAAAACACAGCACAGTTTTTACCTGGGATTCCAGCGATGCCTTGTTGTTCAAGAGCAGTTTGATGATTTCCGCAGAGCTTTTGTTGGACGGGCTGTGACCGCTGAGAGCCAGCATCAAGGGAGTTAACTCTGAGTGGTTAGGACAGACAGCGAAGTCAGACCAAAAAATTCAACATTGGTTTCGGTGATGATTAAAATAATAGAAATGATAAGTCAATTGTGGGTCGGTCAACTCCGAATAGACATGACAGAAAGCAAAAGATAGAAAAACAAACAACGGGGATGGATAATGATGGAACAGGATTTAACATAGGATTAGATAATTTAAGATGATAACATAGGATAAGATAATATAAGATGATAACATAGGATAAAATAATATAAGATGAAATAAGATAACATAGGATAGGATACTATAAGATGAAATAAGATAAGATACTTACAGTACTTTTCATTCATTCATCGTAATATAATGGAGAAAAAAAACCCTTGCAATTTGGATTACGGCTGATCCTTCAAATATGGGACACACGAGTCATTAAAATGCATGGACATATGCAAAACATGTTTTATTGGTAAATGAGACGAGCTTAGAATGGGAGGCAGGATGCAAGGATTATTGCATAAACCCCATGGGTGCCAGGAGGTCAGAAGCCTAAAGCCTGCAAGCAGACTCCACAAGTCAAAAAAGATGCCCGGACGAAGAACCACAACAAATAAGAGTGACGACTAAAAATCAAATCGCATTAATAGAGTGTCCAGGATTTGCGGGTAGATCATCATCGGAATGCTCTAAATGGCAAAATACCGGCAAATGGTGGCGACCTGGCACTAATGCTAAACCTTATTGTAGTTCATCATCGGTGTCCCAAGCAAACCATTCAAGTCTGTTGTTGTTGTTGTTGTTGTTCTTGTGTTGTTGTTGTTGTTGTTGTTGTTGTTGTTGTGTTGTTGTTCTTATTGTTGTTGTTTGTACAGGAGAGACAAAGACTGATTTAAACAACTCAAACGAAGCAGAGAAATACGCAAAGTGCACGAGTTTAATTCCTTATAGTCAATATTAAAACCTGATGGCATTGAAATATGTGTATTTAGCCAAGCTATATTTCATTTCTATATCTCGATTTCTAGAAAATGAGAGTGGCGGATGGCTCAGTTGGTAAGTCAGCTGTTCTGGCAGTGGCCATACGAATGGGTGCAGTGGCAGGTTCTGGGTTCGATTCCCTCCTCTGACGACTTCCTGGGTTGTTGTTTTTGGGGTTTTTTTCCTCCTTTCTCTCTAAAGCTTTGACTCACTTTGGCACTGTGCCTATACTATTTTCTGTTTATTTTCATCTTCTTTCTAGATAATCCGGAGTTAAGCGGTTTGCTTGTGATACTGACGATAGCATATCATGAATCCAACAACACTGTATGCAACGCGGTTTGTTGTCAGAGACTCACGGGAAGTTTGTCGCTTGCTGTCCACCTGCACACCACAGGCAGTCAGTAGGATATCGACCAATCGCTTGCTCCCTGCTTCCACCGCCTCGTGTAACGCTGTTTGCAGTTCCACTGTTCTCCGCTGGTATTTCTGAGGACAAATTGGCATTATTCATGATGATGATGATGGTGAAGATGATGATGATGATGGTGATGATGATGATGATGATGGTGATGATGATGATGGTGATGATGATGATGATGATGATGATGATGATGATGATGATGGTGATGATGATGATGATGATGATGGTGATGGTGATGGTGATGGTGATGATGATGATGATGATGATGATGATGGTGATGGTGATGATTCAAGACCAAAAAGAGAAGAAATTGTTGACATTGGCCTTTTCATCATTTTGCCCGCCATAACCTTGGCACTCAAAAAGAGACTGTAGATTATTCATAAGGTTTAAGGTTTCAAGAAAAAGCGTAATCTTATGAAAACACAGTGAATATGGGAAAAATGCAGAGTAACGCTTGATCTTTCAGCTGAAGCTACGTATTCTTCCATCTCAGACTGAGATTTGAAATTTGATATCGTATCGTCCCCATCAAGGAAAACTAAATATGTCAATTTTTTGCAATATTTTCTAAATACCCTATACTGCAATACTTTCCCGTTACGGATATAACTAGCTTGGTGCTGTAAGACAGTAGGAATATCTGTTTTCGTTTTCCTTTATTTAATATTTAAAATGAGTAGTATGTTATTGTATACACCAAAAGAAAAATTTGATGGGTTTTTTTTTTTTGCTCAAACTGAAAAGTAGTCTATATGACAAACTACAGCTTTCTTGGACGGCGACGGTTTAATCCAGCACACGTATCTTTATCCATGAGCTATCTAGCCCACGATGAGCAGATAACGACCATCACACAGCACCAAACCAGCGTATGGACGGGTTCCCGCTAATACCCTTTCAGCCCTTCCTGTTCTTTCTGTCCACCTAAGCATCCCAACAATAATTGGACACGCAGCATAAAAAGATGCACTAAAAAACATTGTCAAGAGCTTAACTCTGCCAATCTGAGACTTGATAATTGAATTATATAAAGCGAAATTATCAAGAAAGGCTGAATCAATACTGCTTTTATTATTTTCTTTTTTTTTTAACAGCAGACTGCAAGATAAGTGCTAAAATAGGTACTTATTGCTTAGGCATATTGATATTTATAATAAACACAGCAGAAAGGAAAAATAATTGTAATTCCAAACATGCACTTTTTGCCAAATTTCACTGGCTTTTTTTTTGTTTTTGTTTTTTGGGTTGTTTTTTTTATTTTTTGTAAAGTCACCCTTGCTCAGTCAGGTAAGCCCAGTTTAAAAGAGAGAACAAAAAAAGAGGAGATTTCTGGGAGGTGGGTTTTCTCCTTACCCTTTTCTCATTACCACGCAGTTTACCAACCTTTGGATCACTTTTGCACAAAATGTTCACATCTGCGCCACTCTGCACCAGAAAGTTGACCACGTTGTGGTTTTGCTTTACCACAGCCACAAACAAGGCAGTCTGTGGAATAAAAGCACAAATAAAAAGTCTTTTATAACGGAGCCAAGCTCACAATATGATTTTGAAAATAGTAATTGTATGAGTACGGTGTGGAGAAGAGGACAAGACAAAGCCATAGAGAAAGGTAAATAAATAAAGAAAAATACAGAAAAATAATAAATTGTCTCAAAAAATCTACCACCACGGCTGGGACTCGAACCACGGATCTCTGGATTGCCGGTCCAGCGTGCTAACCATTACACTACCGAGGTTATCCGATCATTGAGACAATTTAATATCACAATATGACCTGTTTGCTAGAAATAGGAAAGGATCCAAAACTACATCTTATAAGAGTCTGCAAGAATGGGAATCCTATTTTTTTTTAACCCAAAAAGCATACCTAAAACTAAAGCCTAAAATTGCTTGCTCTTTAATTTTTGTTCTTAAAATACAATTCAACAAACAAGCAAATCCGAAAAGAGGGTTATGTCACCTTTACTAGGCTCCTAGTTGATTTATCCAGGAATCTATTTTAGAAGGGGCTGCATGGACTCATAAAGCAAAAATAAAAACATCATGCATTTTCTTAAGTAAGTAATGTTCAGCATTTCCTTAAGTAGGTACTGTTCAGCATTTCCTTAAGTAGGTAATGTTCAGCGTTTCCATGAGAAGGTAATGTTCATCATTTCCTTGAGTAGGTAATGTTCAGCATTTCCTTAAGTAGGCAATGTTCAGCATTTCCTTGAGTAGGTAATGTTCATCATTTCCTTGAGTAGGTAATGTTCAGCATTTCCTTGAGTAGGTAATGTTCAGCGTTTCCTTCAGGAGGTAATGTTCAGCCTTTCCACCTTAAGTAGGTAATGTTTAGCGTGTCCCTAAGTAGGTAATGTTCAGCGTTTCCCTAAGAATGTAATGTTCAGCATTTCCTTAAGTAGGTAATGTTCAGCAGTTCCTTAAGTAGGTAATGTTCAGCAGTTTCCTTAAGTAGGTAATGTTCAGCATTTCCTTAAGTAGGTAATATTCAGCATTTCCTTAAGCAGGTAATGTTCAGCATTTCCTTGAGTAAGTAATGTTCAGCATTTCCTTGAGTAGGTAATGTTCAGCGTTTCCTTGAGCAGGAAATGTTCAGCATTTCCTTAAGTTGGTAATGTTCAGCATTTCCTTGAGAAGGTAATGAAAAAGGACATGCCTATATAATTGATTAGAAATGACAAAATGCAGATTATCCAGGGACAAATTTTAATCCTTTCTCCAGGTATAACGGTTGGGACAAAAATTACTCTGGTATTCCTAATGGTTGGGAAAAATAATGCTGATATTGGAATATAAAATAAGGTAGGCGTAGTAGAGTGCCCTTACCCAAGGACACAACATGATTGTGTGGGCGGAAATCAAACCCACGCTCTTCAGCATGAAAGTCTAAGACTGACACCTAACCAACTGAGCCACCAAGCCCACATGTGTGTGTGTATATATATATGAACAGTGGACCGATCCACTGCCTGTCTTCAGTTCTTCCCAGCTCCTTGAAGCTGGTTCCCAACACTGCTAAGACAGTATCTAAGGATAGGGATAACAAAAAACAAACACAAATGTACACACACACACACACACATATATATATATATATATATATATATATATATATATATATATGTGTGTGTGTGTGTGTGTACATTTGTGTTTGTTTTTTGTTATCCCTATCCTTAGATACTGTCTTAGCAGTGTTGGGAACCAGCTTCAAGGAGCTGGGAAGAACTGAAGACAGGCAGTGGATCGGTCCACTGTTCATATATATATACACACACACATGTGGGCTTGGTGGCTCAGTTGGTTAGGTGTCAGTCTTAGACTTTCATGCTGAAGAGCGTGGGTTTGATTTCCGCCCACACAATCATGTTGTGTCCTTGGGTAAGGGCACTCTACTACGCCTACCTTATTTTATATTCCAATATCAGCATTATTTTTCCCAACCATTAGGAATACCAGAGTAATTTTTGTCCCAACCGTTATACCTGGAGAAAGGATTAAAATTTGTCCCTGGATAATCTGCATTTTGTCATTTCTAATCAATTATATAGGCATGTCCTTTTTCATTACCTTCTCAAGGAAATGCTGAACATTACCAACTTAAGGAAATGCTGAACATTTCCTGCTCAAGGAAACGCTGAACATTACCTACTCAAGGAAATGCTGAACATTACTTACTCAAGGAAATGCTGAACATTACCTGCTTAAGGAAATGCTGAATATTACCTACTTAAGGAAATGCTGAACATTACCTACTTAAGGAAACTGCTGAACATTACCTACTTAAGGAACTGCTGAACATTACCTACTTAAGGAAATGCTGAACATTACATTCTTAGGGAAACGCTGAACATTACCTACTTAGGGACACGCTAAACATTACCTACTTAAGGTGGAAAGGCTGAACATTACCTCCTGAAGGAAACGCTGAACATTACCTACTCAAGGAAATGCTGAACATTACCTACTCAAGGAAATGATGAACATTACCTACTCAAGGAAATGCTGAACATTGCCTACTTAAGGAAATGCTGAACATTACCTACTCAAGGAAATGATGAACATTACCTTCTCATGGAAACGCTGAACATTACCTACTTAAGGAAATGCTGAACAGTACCTACTTAAGGAAATGCTGAACATTACTTACTTAAGAAAATGCATGATGTTTTTATTTTTGCTTTATGAGTCCATGCAGCCCCTTCTAAAATAGATTCCTGGATAAATCAACTAGGAGCCTAGTAAAGGTGACATAACCCTCTTTTCGGATTTGCTTGTTTGTTGAATTGTATTTTAAGAACAAAAATTAAAGAGCAAGCAATTTTAGGCTTTAGTTTTAGGTATGCTTTTTGGGTTAAAAAAAAATAGGATTCCCATTCTTGCAGACTCTTATAAGATGTAGTTTTGGATCCTTTCCTATTTCTAGCAAACAGGTCATATTGTGATATTAAATTGTCTCAATGATCGGATAACCTCGGTAGTGTAATGGTTAGCACGCTGGACCGGCAATCCAGAGATCCGTGGTTCGAGTCCCAGCCGTGGTGGTAGATTTTTTGAGACAATTTATTATTTTTCTGTATTTTTCTTTATTTATTTACCTTTCTCTATGGCTTTGTCTTGTCCTCTTCTCCACACCGTACTCATACAATTACTATTTTCAAAATCATATTGTGAGCTTGGCTCCGTTATAAAAGACTTTTTATTTGTGCTTTTATTCCACAGACTGCCTTGTTTGTGGCTGTGGTAAAGCAAAACCACAACGTGGTCAACTTTCTGGTGCAGAGTGGCGCAGATGTGAACATTTTGTGCAAAAGTGATCCAAAGGTTGGTAAACTGCGTGGTAATGAGAAAAGGGTAAGGAGAAAACCCACCTCCCAGAAATCTCCTCTTTTTTTGTTCTCTCTTTTAAACTGGGCTTACCTGACTGAGCAAGGGTGACTTTACAAAAAATAAAAAAAACAACCCAAAAAACAAAAACAAAAAAAAAGCCAGTGAAATTTGGCAAAAAGTGCATGTTTGGAATTACAATTATTTTTCCTTTCTGCTGTGTTTATTATAAATATCAATATGCCTAAGCAATAAGTACCTATTTTAGCACTTATCTTGCAGTCTGCTGTTAAAAAAAAAAGAAAATAATAAAAGCAGTATTGATTCAGCCTTTCTTGATAATTTCGCTTTATATAATTCAATTATCAAGTCTCAGATTGGCAGAGTTAAGCTCTTGACAATGTTTTTTAGTGCATCTTTTTATGCTGCGTGTCCAATTATTGTTGGGATGCTTAGGTGGACAGAAAGAACAGGAAGGGCTGAAAGGGTATTAGCGGGAACCCGTCCATACGCTGGTTTGGTGCTGTGTGATGGTCGTTATCTGCTCATCGTGGGCTAGATAGCTCATGGATAAAGATACGTGTGCTGGATTAAACCGTCGCCGTCCAAGAAAGCTGTAGTTTGTCATATAGACTACTTTTCAGTTTGAGCAAAAAAAAAAAACCCATCAAATTTTTCTTTTGGTGTATACAATAACATACTACTCATTTTAAATATTAAATAAAGGAAAACGAAAACAGATATTCCTACTGTCTTACAGCACCAAGCTAGTTATATCCGTAACGGGAAAGTATTGCAGTATAGGGTATTTAGAAAATATTGCAAAAAATTGACATATTTAGTTTTCCTTGATGGGGACGATACGATATCAAATTTCAAATCTCAGTCTGAGATGGAAGAATACGTAGCTTCAGCTGAAAGATCAAGCGTTACTCTGCATTTTTCCCATATTCACTGTGTTTTCATAAGATTACGCTTTTTCTTGAAACCTTAAACCTTATGAATAATCTACAGTCTCTTTTTGAGTGCCAAGGTTATGGCGGGCAAAATGATGAAAAGGCCAATGTCAACAATTTCTTCTCTTTTTGGTCTTGAATCATCACCATCACCATCATCATCATCATCATCATCATCATCACCATCACCATCACCATCACCATCATCATCATCATCATCATCACCATCATCATCATCATCATCATCATCATCATCATCATCATCACCATCATCATCATCACCATCATCATCATCATCATCACCATCATCATCATCATCTTCACCATCATCATCATCATGAATAATGCCAATTTGTCCTCAGAAATACCAGCGGAGAACAGTGGAACTGCAAACAGCGTTACACGAGGCGGTGGAAGCAGGGAGCAAGCGATTGGTCGATATCCTACTGACTGCCTGTGGTGTGCAGGTGGACAGCAAGCGACAAACTTCCCGTGAGTCTCTGACAACAAACCGCGTTGCATACAGTGTTGTTGGATTCATGATATGCTATCGTCAGTATCACAAGCAAACCGCTTAACTCCGGATTATCTAGAAAGAAGATGAAAATAAACAGAAAATAGTATAGGCACAGTGCCAAAGTGAGTCAAAGCTTTAGAGAGAAAGGAGGAAAAAAACCCCAAAAACAACAACCCAGGAAGTCGTCAGAGGAGGGAATCGAACCCAGAACCTGCCACTGCACCCATTCGTATGGCCACTGCCAGAACAGCTGACTTACCAACTGAGCCATCCGCCACTCTCATTTTCTAGAAATCGAGATATAGAAATGAAATATAGCTTGGCTAAATACACATATTTCAATGCCATCAGGTTTTAATATTGACTATAAGGAATTAAACTCGTGCACTTTGCGTATTTCTCTGCTTCGTTTGAGTTGTTTAAATCAGTCTTTGTCTCTCCTGTACAAACAACAACAATAAGAACAACAACACAACAACAACAACAACAACAACAACAACAACACAAGAACAACAACAACAACAACAACAGACTTGAATGGTTTGCTTGGGACACCGATGATGAACTACAATAAGGTTTAGCATTAGTGCCAGGTCGCCACCATTTGCCGGTATTTTGCCATTTAGAGCATTCCGATGATGATCTACCCGCAAATCCTGGACACTCTATTAATGCGATTTGATTTTTAGTCGTCACTCTTATTTGTTGTGGTTCTTCGTCCGGGCATCTTTTTTGACTTGTGGAGTCTGCTTGCAGGCTTTAGGCTTCTGACCTCCTGGCACCCATGGGGTTTATGCAATAATCCTTGCATCCTGCCTCCCATTCTAAGCTCGTCTCATTTACCAATAAAACATGTTTTGCATATGTCCATGCATTTTAATGACTCGTGTGTCCCATATTTGAAGGATCAGCCGTAATCCAAATTGCAAGGGTTTTTTTTCTCCATTATATTACGATGAATGAATGAAAAGTACTGTAAGTATCTTATCTTATTTCATCTTATAGTATCCTATCCTATGTTATCTTATTTCATCTTATATTATTTTATCCTATGTTATCATCTTATATTATCTTATCCTATGTTATCATCTTAAATTATCTAATCCTATGTTAAATCCTGTTCCATCATTATCCATCCCCGTTGTTTGTTTTTCTATCTTTTGCTTTCTGTCATGTCTATTCGGAGTTGACCGACCCACAATTGACTTATCATTTCTATTATTTTAATCATCACCGAAACCAATGTTGAATTTTTTGGTCTGACTTCGCTGTCTGTCCTAACCACTCAGAGTTAACTCCCTTGATGCTGGCTCTCAGCGGTCACAGCCCGTCCAACAAAAGCTCTGCGGAAATCATCAAACTGCTCTTGAACAACAAGGCATCGCTGGAATCCCAGGTAAAAACTGTGCTGTGTTTTTGGTTTTTGTTTTGGTTTTTGGCTTTGTTTTTGTTTTTTTGTTTTTGGGGGCAGAGGGGGGGGGTTGGGGGGGGTGTTGGCGTGTTTGGGTGGGTTCTTTTTTCTAAATGCAAGCATTGCAAATCACTGTCTGGTGAGTTCTTTATGGAATGATATATATATATATATATATATATATACACACACATCATGAGCAGATACCTAACTAAAACATCATACAACGAGATGAGATAATGATATACAGTGCAGTAGGGCCAAGTTTAAGTTACAAGGGATGGAGGAGAAGGGAGGTGTAAGGTGAGAATATGGAGGAGGCTGGAGAGTGAATTGGTTGGGCAGGGGGAGGGCATGATAGAGAGAGAGAGAGAGAGAGAGAGAAAGAGAGGGAGAGAGAGAGAGAGGAAAGATATTGATAAAGAGAGAGAGAGGGAGAGAGAGAGAGAGGAAAGATATTGATAAAGAGAGAGAGAGGGAGGGGGGAGAGAAATTGATAGATGGTCAGAGAGAGAAAGAGAGGAGAGAGAGTCATAGAGGGTAGATCATCGTACCATAATTCTCAGACAATATATCATCCGCTGGGACTTGTTTTTCCAACCGTTGAACGTGTTGAACGTGTGGCTGTATTATCATTGGGTATCGACTCAAAGCAAAATGCTCTTTTACTTCTTGTCAGTCCTTTTCAGACTGAGCCACCTCCAACAATACATGGTGGGTTGAGAGGCCTATTGTTGTGATTGCAAAATTCACATTTAATAGAAAAATATCTGACTTGAATGCTTCACTCCAACGGGAACTCAGTGTCTTGCAATGATTTTCCACCAAGCAAATCTTAGAGTTACGGTGTGCACGTCATTTGACATTTAAAGTCGTTTTATTTCATTGATTGTACAATGACTGCTCAGGATTGTTGCAATTCACTCCTGTTTCAGGATTTTACACTCACTTAACAATAATGATAGTCCTCTCAACACAACCTACAAACTGCTATCTTGTCTAATCTTATCTTGTGTCATTGCTACCATCCCCACCTCCCAACCCCAGGATGCCCAGGGCTTGACCCCTCTGATGTACCTGGTCATGTCCGGAGACGTGGCCATGGTCAAGCTGTTGCTGGACAAGGTCGGCGTGCAGGACGCCCGGCACTTGGTCACCACGGCAACCAAGAAGAAGATGACCTGTCTGCATTTTGCTGCCGGCCTCAAAGACCGTAAGCTGGACAAGAAGAAGAAGAGAGAACTGCTGAGACTGTTGATAGAGCACGGTGGTGAGTGTTCAACTTCATGGCTTCCTCTATAGGTTTATAACAACGTGTATGTTTGGGTCACCTTAGACCCCAATGTCCTCTCAAATGTGCCCCAGGAGCTTGGAAATTCCATATGTCCCTCCATGGTAATTTCAACCTTGCACTCAAATTTTCAGTAGTGTTAATTTGTTTTGATATCCTTATCCCTTCATAACGCCTTAGCAGTGATGATAGAGAATTTGACTAGCTCAGACACAAGTGGGCGTAAAAATTTTTTTTTTTTTTTCTTTTTTTTTTGTTATGCAAAGGTCAGAAACAAGTTGGCATGAAAACCTTTAGTTTTTGGTTTTTTTTTTCAAAAGGTAAGGAAATTATCCAATCATTTTTTTGGCAGTAAATGCGTCAAACTGTTTCCTCACAGGAGTTTCGCATTTGTGATGTGTTACTTTTTGCTCAGACAGCTATTGGCACATAGAATGCGACAATGAAACATCCTTATGCGTCGACTATCTGTCCAAACCGTGCATGATGCATCACATAAAATGACCTACGTCTGGCCTTGTACTTCCAAGTAGCTGAGATATTGGTGAGGTAGAGCAACACGAATGACAAGCTAACATCTACTTGGCTTCTTTGGACTGGTCGACGTCACTTCTTACTTCTATCGTTGTACAAGTCCTGTGGTTTCTTTTGGATCCCATCGCTACCCAAACTTGACACCAATTTTCGAACCTCAACTTGTTGCTATATAGCTGTCATCATAATATTTGGTCTCCGTCCACGTCTCCCTATCCCACATTGCCGTCACAACACGATGGGTTGACAGGAAGTTAAGTTGCTTGTTTCTGATCGAGCACGTGGTATAGGTTATGACTTGAGCTTGCTTAATGAGCATGCAAAAATCAGACTCTGATTTGTCCCTCCCATTGTGTCCACGACAGCCGTAGTATAAAAATTATTTCTCGAGTCGAGTTTAATGAACAAAGTGTGTAGATTATTATATTCTGTCTCATCTTAACTGGTTTCATCGGCCTCTCTTTTCTCAGCCGATCCAGACAAGCTCAACTCTGACAAACAATCTCCTCGTCACTGGGCCTCCAATGAGGTAAGTAATTTACAGATGGTGGGCTGCCTGTTTGGTGACCTCGATCGCTCTGTCCGTGGAGCGTCAGACTATAATACTGAAAGGCGCGGGTTTGATTCTTGCTGGGTTTCTTGGACCAGCCACACTGTTAATGAGCCTGTGCACAACAACCGCAGCTTTATATTATCTTTCTTTGCTTTTTTTTTTTTTTTTTAGTTATTTCAGTTATGAAATCAGGGGAAAATAAAAGAACACCCTGTAGTTTCCCTTGCGATTGCTTGCATTTCATTTTATTATTGTTATAGCTTGCAAGCTATTTTCTCAAATGAACATATAGAATATTTAGGAATTTTAACTAGAATCACTTTAAAAAAAAAAAAAAAAGAAAAAGAAAAAAGGCAGACTATTCCCCTATATTGTGAATAATAACTTTATTTTTATGTGTGCATTTGTTCAGATTAATGAGGTCATGCAGCGGTTGAAGACGGTCACGGATGGAGTGGACGCCGGTCATTCCACCTCAGAGAGAAAGAGCAGGAAGGAATCCGAACGCTGAACTGAACCAGGCTTTGAGGAGGAAAGCAAAACATCATATTCATCACGCACACACACCTCAGTTCTTTTCATGCATGCTCTTTGCTTCCTGAATATCATCTTCATCACGATCATCATCATAATCATCATCATCACCACCAGCACCCTCATCATCATCATCATCATCATCATCATCATCATCATTGTTGACTTGCGGAAACCCCACAGCAAGGGAGGACCAATCTACAGTTCACAGACCTACGAAATTGCACAAGGGGCACTTAACTGACACCAAGATGCAACACGACTACACAACTGGAAATGCCCTTGACAGCCACATCCCGTATTCTCAATGCTGGGATGTTAAGTTTGAGAGTCAGTTTATCTTGCCATCGCATCTAAAATATCCAGGACTGACGGTTGGAAGGGACAACGCCACACGTGCCAAGAGATTTGTGCTCCGATTCGGATTCTTCCCGCCTAGATATTACTGGATGATATTTTTTTTCAGCAATCTCCAACTATTCGTTTTATTACCGGGCAGAGCAATTTTTAAAAATTGTTTAATATTATCAATACGTAGAGTATTGACAGCATTGTAGGTACAGTGGGTTATGCTTATAATAAAGTGCACTCTTATAAAAAGCTGATGGTGATAAAGAGCAAATTTTGAAGCACCTAATGTTATATTATTACTTCGCAAGCTCAATGATATATGTCCTTTGTTTTATTGTTGTGTTAAATACTCTTGAAACAAAAGAGATCATCCTTTTATTGTTGTGTTTAAAGTTATACTTTTAAAAATAAAAGGGTGATGTTTTTTTTTCGGTTAGAAAAATGGAGTTTTAAATGGGCAACTCGACTTGTATCCATTGTCCATATAAACATATACAACACCTAATAGGGAGTTACTCGATAAATCCTGACTGATCATATATAAAGAACTACTGATACAAAGGACTACTGATATAAAGAACTACTGATATAAAGAACTTGTTTGGAATGTCCCAAGCTGTTCTTTATAGCAGTGCCATACTGTATTTTATAAAAGCCTTTTTGTCAGGCATGGGAAAACCAGTCACGTTATAAATTTCATCTATTTAATTCATGTCTCACCCTACGTCAATTAGAACGATCAGATTAATGAGTGCCGAGAAGGACTGAAAGGGCTGTTAATTTATTTGGTTGCGCAATATGATAATGATCTCATGAAAATGCAAAACTTGAAATATTCCATTCACTGCCTTAAAGATAAAAGTTATTCGGGAGTTCCAGTTGAGCAACAAATCTTTGCCTGAGGAATGTGTGAGGGTACCTACATTGAAATTAGACTATCATTAGTCGGCTTTAGGGTATCAAAGGGTGTAAACTTTGATGTGAGCTTTTTCCCAGTCACTCGGTTGGCAAGGTATGATTTGACTCGTGTGTCGAAGGGTGTGGGGGTTGAGTCCTCGCTGGGGCTATCGTGGTTTACCATTCATAATGGACAATGTGGGTGATCCCTGTTGGCATCGGGTGTAGGCTGGAGGAATAACCCAAGTCCCTTTATGGGTGGCTAGGCCGCAGCATTTTCTGGTTCGCAGATGGACAGGCAAATTTAATATTTTATTTTTATTTTTTTATTTTTTTGTACGAAATGGACATGGAGGCTTATGGTCATGGGCTGTGAGGAATACGCGATTCTGATTCTAGTCAATGACAGGTTTGTGCCAAATCGAGAGCATTATCCAATGATTAAGTTCAATATCACATACGAAGTGGAATTTTATAAAAAGTGGACTTTTATAGGAAGTTGACTTTATCAGAAGTTGACTTTATCAAAAGTTGACTTTATCAGAAGTTGACTTTTATAGGAAGTTGACTTTTTGAGACAATTTATTTTCTGTATTTATTTACATACCTTCTTCTATGGCTTCTTCTTGTCCTTCTCTTTATGCTGTTCTCATAGAAACTATTTCCACTTACTCGTTTGTTTGCAATCTCTATGATTCCCTGTGTCTGCTTCCCTCCATTAGTTCTGTGAAACACACCAATGTTATTATATATAACACTTGTTGGCATTCTCCCTCTCCCTTCCCAGAGTCTCAAAGTCTCGTTTACAGGGTGTATATAAAAGTGTGCCTGGTGGACAACGAACATGATTGTTTAACGTACGATATGACGATATTATAAGCTGACAGATATTTAAACATACTTCGTTTTATTTATTTTTTTGTTTTTGTTTTTTTGTTTTTTTTCAAACTGACACATTGTTGTATATCATTAATGATGAATTAATTAATATGTAAGAGAGTAATTACTTGACATTGGTGGAAGCAGAGCAAATAGCTTCCAGCCGGCAATCTTGGACCGGAGGAGCATGTCAATCTGGCAGCCCGGGTCGACCAATCACAATGGAGAGTCGCCATTCCCGCTGTTTGTGCCTCGTGTCTCTGAGAGATTTAAGATGACGATGAGAACTACTTCACGGCAGCAGCAACTCGTCTACATCACAGTGCATCAGTGCACCCGTGTGTCTTAATGCTTAAGCCTACAAAAGGGAGCTACGGAGTTGTCGTCCTCCATTTGGTCATGGTTTCATAATATATGCCTGAAAACGCAATCTGGACTTTCATGGTAGATTTATTTCATTGTAAACTTTGCCTTAACAGTTTTGTGGCCTTCGCCTTTTTGTTGAAATTTCTTACTGCGGACCATAGATTTCGTTTTCCATACCAATATTAGCGGATGCGAGTATCTGCTTAATCCCATCTATCTCGGATAAGAGAGTGACTCCCATCCAGAGAGAACTCTCCAAAAATTTATCCCTTCATAAAAGAATCCAGTGTTGGAAAAAGAGGAAAACACCTTAAATTTCAGCAAGCTTTGTAACCAAGTCGTCTTGAATTTTAAGAAACGCTACTATTTTACAGCTACTACACAAACTCAGATGGCCAGACATGAGCGACGTTTCAGCTCAGGGACTTAAGGTCCTGTAGAACTCACTCAGATTGTAGTTTCCTTGCTTCAGACTATTCCATGAATCTAAAAAACACATATAAGGCTTTTAGCTTTCTGGCAAATTTCATTTGATCTTTGAATAATGGAATTGCATGGACAGGTGTTAGAAAGAGTTAAAGCAAGATCTTGCTAAGTGTGCCCTTCTGTGTAGCTTACACCATTGTCGTATTGAAAAGGCTGTGTTCTTGACTTCTCATCTAAGATCGTCAGCATTATGTCATTTTGTTCTTGGGTTTGACTTAGTTATATTTAAATTTAGTTTTTAATTTTGTTTAAAATTTTTTTTTTTTGGATTTTTTTGGTGCATGGTCAATCCACACTGTTTTGGGCATTATCACATAATGGATCAAATAGGGCTTTATTCTTGGAGGTGTTTTGTGCGGTTTTTTTTCTTGTTGTTACTGTTGTTCTTCTTTTACAAGGGTACCAGGTGCCGTGATGTAGCTTGTAGGTTTTTTCTCCACTATCAGTATGCCTAGCATTGTAAATGTAAATCAGATTGTAGCATTGTAAATGTAAATCAGATTGTAGCATTGTAAATGTAAATCAGATTGTAGTATTGTAAATGTAAATCAGCTTGTAGCATTGTAAATGTAAATCAGATTGTAGCATTGTAAATGTAAATCAGATTGTAGCATTGTAAATGTAAATCAGATT
>JBCIKM010033286.1:0-26591 GCA_039654465.1 Melibe viridis
CAAAGCCATTGAGAAAGGTAAATAAATAAAGAAAAATACAGAAAAATAATAAATTGTCTAAAAAAATCGACCTCCACGGCCAGGAATTGAACCAAGGATCTCAGGATTACCGGTCCAGCGTGCTAACCATTACACTATCGAGGCTGTCCGATCATTGAGACAATTTAATTCATTTAAACCCTTCTTTGGCACACCGTATTCATGCAATTACTATTTTCAGCATAAATTAAAGACACTTATGAAGAGCTGCCCATGCCAAAAAAATATATAACACACTTACTTTACCTCTTTTGCCTTAGGTATTCCTGTATCTCCTCTAACTCATGAAAATGCACTGTTCTTTAGCCTACCTTCTTTATTTTGTTGTCATTCTTTGTGCTACTATTCATGCTTCTGCATGCAATTCTACATAAAGCACATTATGGCATTCAAAATATTGCTTGCAAATTATCCCACACACATTTTTAATCTCAATTATTAGAAAAAGAAAAACATGGATAAGTAGTGAAGAAAGGAAAATAAAATCAACTGCCTCTGTGTGCTTTCTAATAGTCAAATTTAAATGATGACAAGATCCACTGTATGTCTGGCTTTTTGCCCTTGCCTTTTTCCTCAAACCTTTTCTTTTTTCCCACAAATTTTGACAAATGTGTCCTTCACTAGACTCAAGCTTTTAATTTTCAAATTTTTACAGTGTTTAATTGGGAATATTTTTCGCTTTTTTATAATCGTTATAGATATCTTATATATGCAGTTCTTCCATGTGGTTAAAATTTCAATGCAAACCCAAATGATAGTAAATCTTTCGATATTTCAGAAGGATCTAGACTTTGATTAATTTTCTTAAAATCAGTAGGATATCTGACCAGCAAGACTTCATACAGAGTATATCAGGGACACAAGCCGCAGTGAATGTATGAAGCAATCTTGGAGAAACTTCATTCCATGGTAACCATTAAGAGTAAACTTTATCATCTTCTTAATAGATTTACCATTCAAATAAGTTTAAACATTAATGGAAAATGTTTTACCCTTGACAAGATATGGAGAAAGAGCTGTTTGACATTTTTGAAATTTAGTCACATAATTGTCTTTTTTTTTTATCCATCTTTGCTTAATTGGTAGTTTCTTCATAAATTTGAACTTTCCCGGCATCTTAACATCTGCTCATCAACAGAAGCTACACTGCAAGTACCTATCTCTATTTTTCTTCCACCTCTAACAAAGAAAGTTTGGCCCTTCCTTTCCCCCCCCCCCCCCCCCCCCCCCAAAAAAAAAAAAAAAAAAGAAACAAAAACAAATGAAAACTAAAACCAAGACAAAAACAAGAAGTTAGACAAGAACAAAAATCAAGACAAGGCAAAAACAAAACAAGGCAAGACAAAAACAAAAAACAAAACAAGATAAAAACAAACAAAACAAAAATGAAACAAACATAGCAAACAAACTGACTTTAAAAGTAAAATATTGGAGGCTCTATTAAACCCTAGACACAACCAAGTTACATATGATTAATAATGGGCTTGACAATGCACCCGAGTGATTGTTACCTAGTCCTTTCCTTTGTTTGGGCTTCATCCCTGATAGGATATCCATTTAACATCAGAAACTGTGGTAAAATTCACTGTTGCAAGGTGGCTTTGCAGTAGATAGTACATATTCAGTATTGTCAAATTCAGGTTCATTTTGTTCATGTTATTATTACGGCTTTTTTCAAACCATATTTTATGCTGCAGTTCATATTTACGAATTTGCAAATGCTAGGCCTAAGTCCTTGATGGATTGATAAATGGCATGGTTTTAATTAGAGAGATTTTCTAATACTATGACTATGATTATAACCCCTGACGTAACTGTGTGAGGGGCACCAGGGTGTCCTAAATGCATGGGTGCAAGGGTGTCACAGCCAGAATGGGGTGGGGTGGGGTGCCCTGAGATGTAATCATAATAATAATAATTGATCATACATATTATTTAGGGTTTCTATTTGGTCATTCATTGTAACACATTTTTCCACATGGTCAGACTGTGGTGAGGCTTCTGTATTTAGCTCTTTTTAACATACTTAAAAGTGTTGAAAGACGTAGCCAAGAAGGAAAGGACAATTTATTTTTTTTTTAAATTGGCCTGTTCGTCTGCGAACACACGAGTGCCGTTGCCAAGGAGGCACCCATGAAGGGAATATGTAGATTATTCATTGAGATTTCACCTGATGCCAGCAGGAATCCCATATGTTGTCCATGGCAACCATGATAGCCCTGGTGAAGGCTCAAACTCCACACCCTTCAATCTGCAAGTCAAACACCTTGCCAACTGAGAGAAATAATGATAGTCTATGGAGTTGTTTTTTTTATTTAGTTAGATTGTAGTGCGTACATTTTTACTCTCCCGTCATTTTCCCTCCTAATGGTTTTAATTTCAACTTGCATCTGATAATTTTTGTATGTATTTATTTTGGTATGATTTCTATCTTTTTGTTTGTTTGTTGTAGCTTCATGCTAGTTTGCAACTTTGTGATGAGTTAAGTCTGGGCAAATAGAACAACCAAAATCTGTGAAAAGATATATAAGGATATGTTGCAGATGCTACAGATAAATTTGTTGGTAAACACTTGTTACTCCTTTTAGAATTTGAAGGTTCACTGAGGTGCCATAACATCAACATTGCATGCTTCTTTTTCCTATATTTCTATTCTTTGTTTACCTGATTTGTTCAGAGAGCATTGAATCTTTTCCATCCCCTCACTTTGTTTTGTGTATGATTTCACTTTCATCTTCATGGAGTGCATTATTTTCACTTCCAAATCACTCTTTTTGATTCTAGTAGAGATTTTGATCTTTACTCAGGGAAATTACAAGTTTTACAAGTATCATTTTGCTGTGCTTTTTAATTCTTATAACTTTAACACTAAAATCACATAATTGCACATAGAAGTACCAACAGAGATGAGGAAACTTTGACTATTTAGATTGCAAAGTTAATTAGGAACTGGTCTCAACCAACTTCAACTTCATTCCCTCTAAACTTCTTTTGCAGACCTTTGCTTGAATCTGGGACTTTTGAAGCTGTTAAAAGATCTTCAAAGCAAAGATTGGGAGGGAGAGATAAGAAGAAAGAATGGGATTGAGGGATTGTGCTATGCTGTATATGGCTTTGTGTGTGTATGTGGGTGTGGGTGGGTGGATGTGTGTAGCTGTGTGGGTGTGTGTTTGCATACAAGTAGTTACGTACTATTGTATTGGTACTGTTTATAAATTTTTGGGTTACATACTCATTGACAGATCTAAGCTTTGAATTCTTTATTTTTGTATTCATGTTATTCCTGTTTAAAATGTAGTATACTTTTGTTTTTATGATGTATACATTCTAACACTCTTGAGAAAAATAAAATCTGTTACAATTTGATAAATTGAACTGTCGTCTCACTCTTTCAGCCTTTGTGTTCACCAACCTGTAGAGTAAGAAGTAGAAGGCATGAGATTTTTTTATCTCACATTGTTATGAAATTGGTTTCTTCAAGCTTACATCAATTTAAAAGTTTAGCCGGTCTCATGATCCTTATATCTTTGATTTTTTTTCCCATTGACATTTTTGAGTGATATTGTAAAATGAATTTTTGACTAGATCAAATTTAAATTAATGTTAGGTCATTGCGAGTTATTACTGAGCTAACAAGGTTTCTTTTAAAAAAAAAAAAAATTTCAGGTCTTTTACAGCTTTCCATATGTATTTAACTGAATCTTTATTAGCCTACAGAATTTGTTATTTATTTTATTTTGAGTACAAGCTATCACTTTTTAGCTTTGACACGACAAGATAAAGTCCCAAAACAACTAAATCTTGGAACAGGGGAAAGATCCCAAGGCTCCTTTATCTACATTTGTGAGCATGAGATAAAAACATTTAATTTTCTGCTGGCCTTAACCCTTTTTTAACTCCAACTAACTGTAATCCTATCAGGGGTCAATAAATCTACTCACATGTTGCTATGACAGAGTCATTGACACATTGGATATTTTCCCTTTCAAGGTTTCAAATTTCTTCAGAATTTTTTCAACCTTCCACAATACTAGTAGTGAAGGTTGTTTGAGAAAGGTAATATGATATCAATTCTAATGAACTGCAGTTATTTGATAACCAATATTGCTATTAAGCCTAGGTGTAAGAAATAAGATTATAAAACTTTTGGGTGAGTTAAACTTTATTTGTATTTTTAGTGTATTTGTGGCTTCATTTGTGTTTGTAAAATCTATTTCTAGATTTTGCATTAGTACTGGCCTTTTGTTTTTTGCAATATCATACATTTTTGTAAAGTCTTGTCACATACTTTCACAATGATATACAACTGCAACTCTTGGATGTGTGATGATGCTATCAGTTGTAGATTCATCTTTTCTGAAATCACTCAAAATTTCTGAGGAAAGGGTTAAGTGTCTAGCATAAAAAAATGTGGGAAAGACAGCTGCTGACTGAAGTGAAATCTGTGTCAATGAAGCAATATAAGGGAGCGATACTGAAGCAGTGAATGACTGCTTTTGTGAAATTGGTGATGAGAGATCAATTTACTCACAGAATTCCATCCCCATTATTGATCACCTCTACTAGAGCTTCTGCTACACAAGCCATTAATTCAATATGACATAGAAAACCAAGACCTGTTTCATACCATTTCCAGTCACAATACAAATGGTCCAAGACTCCTCAGAATTCAATTCAAGTCCTGCTTTAGAAATGCTGAAATGACTGCCTTTTTTAAAATTTAAAAAAAAATGTAATACTTTGATTCCAGATTGAATCTTAATAGAAACATTTAACCTCCATATCACATTGAAAACTACAGGCCAAGGAAAATTGGTATCCAGTCCCACAATCCTGAATAAAGTGTCAGATTCTTTCAGGGGAAAGGGAAAAACAATATTATCCCAGACAGTTTTGGTAAACACTGTAACCTCCACCCTTCTGACATCTTAGTGGAAGTGCTTGATGGAAGTACAATACGCCCCATTTCGCTCCACCAATAGCATGAATTCTGTCTTGAGCTTTCTCTTAAGAGTCGTGTTTGCCGGGCTGGGTATAATCACCCTACTGTGGGAGGTGTTTCTGAGTTTTTGTGATTGCTGGAGAATTTCACAAGTAGTGATAGTGTTTAACTTCATGAAGCTGAAAATGGCCACTTGCAGTATGAACGTTGGCAAGCACTTTTTAGATGCATAAATCATACATGCTCAATTTCCATCCTTTCTATCCATCCACTGCTCTCCCCTGTGGACTTTCAGTAAGTTGATCAACCACATGATGCCATCACCAAGTGGGGATGTGAACTCTTCTCATACAGAGGAAGACCATGATGGGAACACCTCTTCGGGGGAAATCAGCGTTGTCCTCCGCTCTTCACAAAATGGGGGATACTCTGGAAAGCATGTGCCTGCTCAACGCATGTCAATGACACTGAGCCCTAAAAGAGCAACTGAAAATGGTTCTTCTAGAGTGGCATGCATGACGGATATTGGAACACTAATGAGAAGAATGAAAAATGTACGGGTTGGGTTCACACCAGAGACTTGTGTGTGAAGTTATAAAAAGATCAGGATCATGTTAATATAAGCTTTCACATAGATGTTTACAAAAGCAACAACAAAAAATGAAAATTCATTACCAACAGTGTTTATTTTTTTCTCCAAAATGTAGATTTTAAAATCATTGTGCTATGAAAAATGATTTGTCTTACAAGTACAAGATGCCATGTAAGATGAAAGTAACACCTGGTACCTTTTTTTATGCCACCAGAAGCTGTAAGAGGCAAAATTAAAATCAAGTTATTAATTATTCAATTTATTTATGGTAGATCAAAGGAGATCCATCAGTTGTGTAGCCTTGTTGTTCATTTCTGAAAAATAAGGGTGCCGTAATTTGACTAATGAAAATTTTTTGATGATTACTTATATTCAGTTTCTCAGCTGAAAACTTGAGTTATCAAAAATTTGTTATGATAATGTTTTTCTCTGTAAAAATGATAAAATGTTTTACATCCTCGTATTTTTACTACGGGTTACCAATTTTAAATTCAAACCTGAATAAGTAAAATATTTTGTTTCATATCAGTTTTTTATTTCTAGCCATTTTCCTCATCTCGATGAAAAAATCAGTTTTGAAGAATTACTTCCCAAAAATATCTAACTCATGAAATTACAATTGAGATAAAACTTCTTGAAAAAATTTTGAGATTGTATTTTTTTCATTGCATATTTTCTGCACTGTAGCATAATCTCAATGTAATTATTTAGCTGTGGTCACAAAAATACATTTATCTTTCCAGCATAATGTCAGTAATGGCTTATTCCTATTTTAAGCTCATGTGTAGATGAAGTCGCCTTTGAAATTATAGTTGAAGAAAGCATTCCTAGGTATTAATTTCTTCAAATTTTGAAAAATTACATCAAATTGTAGATTTGCTCATAACTTTATTTGTTGAGAGAAAAACAAACTGAGTAGCTTACTTTGTCATTTTGTTTTCAGGTTATCTTTGGACAAAGATAACCTCTTTTGATTTACCCATGTTAGAGCATTAGAAGTATGCTGATCTGTCTTTTTTTTCCATCTTTGATACAGTAAAACAAGTGAAGGCACTGTCTGTAGTTTAACATTTCAAGGTGAATCAAGATTTTATGAAAAGAATAATTTCAAGAAATGCTGCCTATTCATGCCTATGACATGTCAAACTAAATTAAGAGGTTGGCACAAATAAAATTTTTTAAAGCATTCAGTATAAATTGACTATGTACTTAACCTTTTGTGTGTGTGATTTGTATTACTCTGTGCTTAAGGCAGCCTGTAAGTTTATCATCACGGTCCTTATGTTCTTTCATTCCTCTTGCATGAGATAAAAAGTAAACTTTGCCTAGCCAAGGGATCACTCTCTCATTCTTGACAGAAACCAATTTGTACAAAAACACATTTTACTGAGGTTATGTTTTACCCATTACCTAAATTATGCTTTATAATGTTGAATTCATTGTTGAAAGAATGATTTATTGAAATAACCAAAATTAGGCTTTAATTTACTCCGTTTATGGAAACACTCATTGCTTTGGATTTCAATTTCGAGCTGTTAATAAAATGCCAAAGATAGAATAATTGAATGATTTTAGAGGACTCACCATTTGTAGTCCAACTATGAATAAGATGTAGTGTTGTTATTCCTGATTTGCCTCTGTATGCTTTTTTAAAGCTTTTAGTTATTGGAGACAAGGGTGCAAAACTATTGTATCTCAAGTTGTGATATAATACTGAAGTGAGGATTATGCAGAGTTGTATTGAAAAGTATTGGTACTCCACTTTACAACCCGTCTCTTGCTTTCAAACCGCTACAATATATACCTCTACCTAACCTCAAACCTAATGAAAATCAAAATGAAACTTAATTATATTTAAAGTTTCTTAAATTTTTATCTAGATATCTTACAACTTACTCGAAATGATCAAAATCCCCATTTCACTTTGTGAAATCTCCTGTAAAAACAGTCTCTTTAGTTAATTACTACATAAGTTGAGGTAACTCAATTCTTTAAAACACTTACATTCTATTTGCATACTGTATGGCTTTTTGTATACTATAAACAGACTTGCCACTGAAGTCTATAAAATGCCATATAAAATACTCTGGAAAAAACTTGTTTTTTTGTTGGCTGACAGTGACAACCCCTGCATGCTTTTGATATTTTATTTTAAGAAATTCATGAAGAATTTGCCTGACAGACAGTAGATAAAGTTTTACCAGGGGATGGGGGGGGAGCAACTGAAAGTCAATGGATTTAATTTCCATATTGTGGGTTTTTGCCACTAAAATGTATTTCATCTGAAAGATTTTTAGTTTTGTCATGTTTAATTGCCTCTTTTTCACCTGAAGGATAAGAGTAAAAGCAGCATTGTTTTTTTTCCCTAGTGTCTAGAAGAATATTTTTCAAATGTTTAAAGAACAGTATTTCTTCTCTGCTCACGAATTGTAAGAAGTATTGGTAGACATTTCTTTCTAGGTTGTCATTTAAATTAAGTGCAACTACAACTGCTCAGACTCCTTTTTCAATCAAAGTCACAAATTTTCATCGGTCAACACTGCTCATGCTATCGGACTATGTTACGATTTTTAAGCATTTTGCTTTTCAGCTTCTGCCTTTTGATGAGCTTTGAGCAAAACGAGCAAGTAATGCTTGAATTTGATAAATGTGATTTTTACATACATGAAGTATAATATATAGATAGATCTATTGTGTAATTCATTTAAATACATTTGTAAAATATATGCGCTGAGAAAATAATTTGTTTTTATTTAAACATTAAAGCATGGTTATCAATGGGCTTTCATGAATTTTTCTTTTACTACTGAATTATGTTTTATCATACTGACTATGAAAACAGACTAGATACACCCTTTCCACAATGCTTTCAAATACAAAGTGCATAATGCTAACTAATACCCTTTATGTTCCATTATATTTTCCACTGAAAACAGCATTAGTTTTTTTTTGTTTTTTGTTGTTTTTTTAGGGGGGGTATTACTGCTTTTCTTTTTTATGTCAATTCACAAATATGCAGGTATTTTACCTTTTTTGTTTGTTTGATGGATTTTGCTATTTATTTTTGTAGCTTTACTTCGAGGCCTCTTTTAATGTGTATTTTAAGATTTTAATATGCATCCCTAGTCTTTGCTTAGATTCTTTTATAAAATATTTCACTTTTTCTTTTGTACGGGTGAGGCCACTCCATTTTGGTGGTCTGTCCACTGGGGAATTGAGGTTGCCGGCATTCCTGGTACCTCTTCTACTTCTGTTTCTTTTCTTTCACTGAAGCTTTTTGTCTTACTTTTTCCCCTACTCCTTTCTGTCCTGAGTCCAGTTTTTGTTGTCTTGTTAAGGTTACAGTGACCATCCCTTATTTCATGTCTTTTGTTACATAACTCTAGGGTCACAAGTTAAACGTACTGAGTACTTTTGTTCACAAAAAGGGGGTTTAAAGATCCTGGATCTTCCGGAACAATTATGCTGTCATGAGGGATGGCCATTGCTTATTTTTGTAAAGAGAGATGATATTTTTTGTCATTGTAAATCATCTCTCTGTGGTGTCAATATGTGTTTTGAGAGATATTTATTTTTTAGTGAAAATCATCTCTCTGCTGTTTGTGGTTTGATCTGTTCTGTCTTTTAACTAATCTATCATCTTACTTTCCTCTGGGCTCCTCTATGACCCTTGTGTGTCGTGGGGCCCTTCAACCTCCAACAAACAAACAAACAAACAAACTCCATTATCAGTATCAGGGCTTTTGATAGTGTCAATGTTGGCAGGGTTTCTATCCTCTTTTTTTTATGAATTATGAAGTGTTTTTGTTTTTTTGTGTGTGCGTGTGTGTGTTGCTACTTCTGTTTTTCTTTGTTTTATAATTCTTTTGTTTTTGCCTTTTCATTCAAGAGGGGGGAGGGAGTTGATTTTAGAAGGGAGCGGTTTTGTGTCATCTGAAGTTTTGTGAAGGATAAGAAAAGCAAAGTGGGTGGATGGTGTGTGTCCATGGTCTGTTTCTGGTCTTTTATCTTGAAGCTATCATCTCCCTTTTTCCTCTTCTCTTTTGGGTCCTGTTTTTGTAGTCTTGTTTGGGTTTCAGTGGTCATACATGTCTTTTTGTACATAACTCCAGGATAAAAAATTAAATGTTTTGAGTACTCTTATACACAAAGAAGATTTAAAGATGTTGAGTCTTTTTGGGCCTTTATAATGTCATGGGAGCTGATTGTTGTTTATTTTTTAGGAGAGATTGTTTCTTTCTCATCATTGCCATTGTAAATCTTCTTTCTGTGGTGTCAAAAGTTTTTAGAGGTGCTATTTTTTTAGTGTAAATCATCTCTCTGATGAATGTCCTGTTTTCTCTTTTAACTTATCTATCATATTACTTTCCCTTGGACTTGGACTCCTCTAGGACCCTTGTGCGGCCCTAAAACTAAAACCACCAACAAACAAACAGTCATCATACAATCACAAGTGTGGGCTGTTGGTGGGTGTCCCTGTTTGGCACTTCTACTTTTGTTTCCTATCTTTTACACTGAAGCTATTGTCTTATCTTTTCCTCTTTTCTGTGATGTCCTGTTTTTGTTGTCTTCTTTTCAACTCAGTGATCAGTCCTTACTTCATGCTTTTTGGTTCGCAACTACAGGGTCACAAGTTAAGCTTACTGAGTACTAATGTACCATAATGCTGTTATATCTGGCCCCGGGTCTTTTATACCCAATTATCTCATAGCTGGGTTGTAAAGCCAAAGAGGCAACATAAAACTTCATTAGTGTCTCAGCAAGAAGAAAATTCTCTCTGTTTTGTTCACGAATCAACCGATGAAGATATTTACCCTACCATTTTCCTGCTGGTCTATCCCTGTCTCTTGTCTTTTAGCTAGAGCTATCATCATTTTTTCTCTCTCGATTGCTCTCTTTCATAAACACACATGCACTGCTATTTTGTGTTCTGTTAGATAGTCTCGGCTCTGCCTGTTGTGCCTTTGTCTCTGTGTGTGTTTGCTTTTGTACGTGGGAGATGGTATTTTTTCCCCTGTAAATCATCTCTCTGTGAAAATGCCTCTGGCAGGGTCAAGATTTATCTGCTCTTTTAACTAATCTATCATCTTACTTTCCTCTTGGACGCCTCTGTGACCCTCTTGTGTCGTCATGCCTTAAAACCATCAACATACAAACAAAAATGCTGTTATCGGTGATGGCCATTGCTTATTTTTGTAAGGAGAGATGATATTTTTTGTCATTGTAAATCATCTCTCTGTGGTGTTGATATGTGTTTTGAAGGATGATATTTATTTTTTCGTGTAAATCATCTCCCAAATGTTTGTGGTTTGGTCTATTCCATATTTGAACTTATACTTTCATCTTACTTTCCCCTAGGCTCCTCTATGACCCTCGTATGTCATGGGGCCCTAAAATCACCAATAACAGTTTTACCCCAGCTTCTATTCAATTAGAAAGAAGATTTGGCTTTCAATGTGATATTGATATTCTTTAATTCTGATCCTACTTGCTTGTACGATATTTTTTTAAAGCAGAGGTTTTTTTGTGTGATCAAGGCTTTTTTCATTCATGTTCATATTCATAGCTACCTGCGGGCAGTTGGAGGGTGTCCCTGGTGGGCACTTCTACTTCTGTTTCTTATCTTTTACACAAAAGCTATCATCTTACTTTTTCCCCTTTTCTGTGATGTCCTGTTTTTGTTGTCTTGTTTGCGACTCAGTGGTAATCCCTTATTTCATGCCTTTTGGTCATAACTGCAGGGTCACAAGTTAAACATACTGAGTACTTTTGTACACCAAGGGGGTTTAAAGATCCTGGGTCTTGCTGAACCATTTTGCTGTCATGAGTGATGGCCATTGCTTATTTCGTGAGAGATGATATTTTTTGTCAATGTGTAAATCATCTCTGGTGTCGATATGTGTTTTGAGAGATGATATTTATTTTTTAGTGTAAATCATCTGTTTGTGGTTTGATATTTTCCTTCTTATACTAATTCTTTCATCTTACTTTCCTCTGGGCTCCTTTATTACTCTCATGTGTCGTGGGGCCCTAAAACCTCCAATAAACAAACAAACATCTTTGAACTAATTCTATCATCTTACTTTCCTCTGGGCTCCTCTATGACCCTTGTGTGTCGTGGGGCCCTAAAACCTCCAATAAGCAAACAAACAAATCATAGCTACCTCAGTCACTTTTTTAAAAACTTCATTCCCATTTTGCATTGTGAATTTCATATCATCTATTTATAAGTTATAAGATGAGTGGACTGAGGGTAGAGAGATCAATTGACAAAATGTGTAGACTGAAAGGAAAAAGAATAAGTGGGTCATATGATCACAAAGGAAACATTTTGGAAATAATGCTGATTTTGTTATTGTCACTTTGGTCCACTTCATATGAAAGCTAGATTTGTTTATACGTGATGTACTTTTACTATAAATATTATGTATGAATGTTTATAAAATATCGCCATTAAAGCCAGTTGTTTTCTTAAAAACTTCTTTCAGAATTTTGTCTTCAGTGTATCATACCCCCACTGGGACCTGGGGAATATACTCATAAGTAGACCCCTGCGTGCTGGCAGGAAGTTTAAGCCCTCCAACAGTAGCAGGTTGCTTGGGGGAGTCCCTCCTGTTTCTTTTATTTTGCACTTAAGCTTTCATCTTACTTTTTTTCCCCTTTTCTTTTTCATCCTGTTTTTGTTGTCTTCTTCTGTTTCAGTGGTCATCCCCAATTTCATGCCTTTTGTTATATAACTCTAGGGTCACAAGTTAAACTTACTGAGTACTTTAGTACACAAAGAGGATTTAAAGATCCTGGGTCTTCCTGGATCATAATGCTGTTATGGGTGATGGCCATTGCTTATTTTTATGAGGAGTGATGATATTTTTTGTCCTTGTGAATCATCTCTCCATGGTGTCTATATGTTTTGAGAGATATTTATTTTTTAGTGTAAACCATCTCTCTGCTGTTTGTGTTCGGATCTGTTCTGTCTAATTCTATCCTCACTTTCCTCTGGGCACATCCATGACCTTTGTGTGTCATGGGCCCCTAAAATCACCAATAACTAAACAAAAAAATTACAGTTCTCTGGATTTTATACAATTTACCAAATTAAGAAAGAAAAAAAATATCTGAGCCTGTTTCGTTTTATTTTCATTGTTTTTTTTGTTTGTTTTTTAAATCTATATTAATAACACTTAAGATTCAAATACAATTTCAAATAATGGTTCCTGTTGATACTTCTCAAAAGGAAATGGATTAATATGAGAATAATATTTTATAGGTACCATAAGTAAGATGAATCGTGGAAAATAATTCTTTTTCATAGAGATTTTTTCCCTTGTAATAAAAAGTATGTTTTACAAAGTTGAAACCAGTGTTTTAAGGTGGGCCCAAGATTTTCCCTGACTGAAAGATACAGACAGAGGAACTTGTAATGAACAGAAGTCTTTACAGAGAGTCTTTGTGTTCTCCATAACATTTTCAATGATGCCTGTGAGAGGACAAAAGATGTATTTCAAAATAATGATCATGACTGAAAAAAGGTTTATGGTTAAAATTTTAGCAAGAGGTTTCGCTTTGCTTTTTCATTAGATATATTCTGCAAAATTTGAAATATAAGTATCAGCTTTGCCCAGCATGATTATTCCTAACTTTGAAAGTATTTTCAACAATGTATTCAAAATTAATGAGCAGATAGTGTTTAATTTCATGATTGAAAAAACCACACATGCCTCACCAAAAATCTGGCATTACTAACTTTCACAAATTTAAACATTCTTAATTATTTTATGTAAATTCTATCCTTGTAATTAAAAACAAGTTATCAAAATATACAATCAAGGATAAATATTCAAAAATGTCATACAATTCTTTCCACTGTACATATGTATAAGCAGGATATCAAAATTTAAATTTTTTAAAAATATTCATAACAAAAAATCTACTGGCTTTTACTAACTTCTGTTGACATAGCTACTCATTGTTAATCAGGTTATGTATATAAAATATATTCTTTTGATGAAAAACTTGCTATGAATACATCAATC
The DNA here is from genome assembly GCA_039654465.1 of Melibe viridis. Classification (NCBI taxonomy): domain Eukaryota; kingdom Metazoa; phylum Mollusca; class Gastropoda; order Nudibranchia; family Dendronotidae; genus Melibe; species Melibe viridis. The sequence continues at coordinate 13,607 of JBCIKM010033286.1, forward strand.
AAGGGTCAATTTTCAGAAAAGCCAAACAGTTCTTTCCACTGAATACTTAATTTCAGAAATCAAAATTATACCACCTTTGTATGAAAATAAAAACTAAAGTAAATTACAGTGGAATCAGGACAAAGTCAACACCTCAGGACCAAGAAAAAGTGTTCACTTTAAGCAAGGTCGACTTTATCATCAGTTTGCAAGGACCGAAACACATGTATGAAAAATATGTGGCAGGATTACAAAACATTATGGCCCTTGTTGCCTTTTATGGGGTTTTTTTGTTGTGTTTTTGTTTTTGTTCTGTTGGGTTTTTTTGTTTCATTTTTTTTGGGGGGGGATTGTTTTTGTTTTTTTGGGTTGTTGTTTTTTTGTCATTTAGGTGTATGTGTGTTTTGTGCTTAACATAGATTATAATTTCCCCACACAGTAAAATTTGGGTAAAATTGCATTTTTTTCATTTGTTTTTTTTTCTTCTTTTCTTTTTGTATGTTTTTACAAGAGGGCGAACTCTATGACTAATCCAGCAGTACAATGGGAAAAGGGATGGGAATTGTCTCACTGAGCCAATATAGGGGAAAGGATGTGAGCAGTCACAGAGGTAGTAATCTACTATAAGGCTAACTCTAAGCTAATATTATAGTTATAGTACATGTGTGGTGGTGCCAAGTAGACAAGGTCTTTGGGTCAGGTAGGCAATTTGCGCGGATGTGACTTGAGAAGTAATCAATAATCAGGGCATTGTGTTGATGATGGAGTGGTGAAACCTCACATAATAGACCTTTGTCCTTTTAAAAATGTCAGAATGAAAGAGGGGTATCACATAATTCGCCTTTGGCATTTCAGTAAAGACTTGGGTTTTTTTTTTATAAACCAGTCTACAGATATGCCTCCGTCCCAATTTGAGTCCAGCCAGAGGAAAAGTTTGGTAAGAATTTGGAAGAATCCATATTATCAAAGCTGGAAGTCAAAAAGGAAATAAACAGATGATTAAATTAGTAGAATGATGGAAAGATTCTGTTGTTTTGTTTTGTAGCGAGATTGAATGAATGAACAATCATTTTCAGATCTTGTTTGTGCTCGACCAGTGATTACCCAGTGATTACTTGAATGCATGTTCATTCCGTTACCAGTCTGTTGTGACCACCATTGCCAACAAGCTGTAAAAATTTATTGCTTTTGGCCAGCCGTTGCTCGAGCCTTCCTTATCATGTCATAGAGACTGCAGTTTCATTAAATGATCCGTGAATGACCTTTCTGGCACATTTTTTCGGTATTTTGTAAATTAATTTTAAAGCATTAAGAGCTCAGAAACCAAAGACGTACCATATCATTAGCCATTCAAACTATGCAGTCCAAGTAAGAAAATCATCATGGAACAAAGGCAAATAAAATGATATGCCAATTGTCTTCTAGTCAAAGGTCCAATACTTGTTATGCCTGTTTTCTATAATGATTTTTTTTGTCCTGTTCCTGATACGCCCAAATTTTAAACTTAGATTTTTCCTTAATTTTCAAGATTTTATTTTCATCTTTGGATAAAGCATATCTATGGTATCATCACCTGAATGGCGGGAGGCACAGAGGCGTATCAGCTGAAACGCCTTTGTTCCATGATGCCCTCGATATCAGACCTGCCTCTTAAACCAGTTCTGTCCGCTTTATGCTGGTTTATTGCTCTACATGGCCCTATTACAGATTTCTGGACAGAACACCGCGAAAAGTGATTTTTAAAGTCAAACTCTCCCTCTTCATTATAAAAAAACCTATTTCAAGTCACGCTTTTAAAACAAAATCAACATTTTTTATGCCTCAGAGAGTGTAACTGATTGAAAATTATGTGTGCTCATAATGCTAGATGTGTGTAGTTCAGTGTGTAGTCATGAAAGTTGTGAGTAGTACCAATCAAGCATCAGGAATGCATGAAAAAAAAAAAAAGGACGAAACAAAGGAAATTATTGTATTAATCATCACAATTGAAATCATAGCCTTTCATTGTTGCAATGCGTATGTTTCTTTTTACACTTACATATTAAGTTGTCTAAATGGTTAGATAAGTTTTAAACATCTTAATCGTAATTTGTGATCAATAATCACCACTCCCAGTTGATGCATTATGTGCTCAGATTCAAAGAAACTGTTTGATTAAGCTTGAGCAGGAGACAGTCAGAAGTAACGTCAGGTCGTGTGACCATTGAACTCAGTGCATAAAACTTCAGCTACTTGGACAGCCCCTCAATCTCAATCCCTCTTATATCTTAAATATTGTAACAAAGAATTTAGATCAGTTTGAGTGGTTTTTATTTTGTTTTTCCGTTTTTGTTTATTGATTTTTTCTTGTTCTCTTTTTGTTGTTTTTTATTTTGTATTGTTGTTTTTCCTCTTTTGTTTTGTTTGTTTTAGGTTCAGGAAATTTTGGCAAGGTCCTCTGGCACCTCTGGTGTAGTGTTTTGTATAAACATATCTAAAGAGAGACTGAAAGTACAATCAATTATCTATATAAAAAAAAGTATTAAATATACATGCTATTCATAAGCTTGAGGATATGGCAATGATCAAAAGAAATTAATTATGAATACCTTTTGCTTGATCCACCTGGTCTTCTGATACTTCCCATAACAGCTCATCATGAATTTGAATTAGTAATCTTAAAAATAAAAATGAGAAAATCAAATGAGGAAATATCAAATTTTCCAATTCAGTGAGATTCTTTTATTTAATAACAGATTCAACACATGACTTTTCAAAAGAAAACCTTTTAAACCCTTAATTTTAGCATAAATATTATGAAAAGAGACAATTACGAGAAAATGTTTTTATGCTCAGTTTTTCAATCACCCCTACCCCTCCCCCACCTCACAAATATAATTCCTCTAAAACCATCCACTAAAGACAAAACAAAAATAATTCAAAATGACTCCTTACAAAACGATGAAAATATACTCCATCACTTTTTGCTTAATTAACTGCAAATTTAGTCAATTTTCATTCAGTAGTCAGGGGCTGTTAAAATATAATCTCACGCCCTTTTTGGGACTCCCTCCTGTCCTCCTGCTTACACTGATCCTACATTTGCCAGACCCCCCGCCCCCTTCTTAAACTGGTCTTACATTTGCCAGACCCCCCCTCCCCCCCTCCCTTTTACACTGGTACTCTATTTGCCAGACCCCCCCCCCCCTCCCCTTCTTACACTGGTCCTACATTTGCTAGACCCTCCCCCTCCCCCCCCCCCCTTTTTTTAAACTGGTTCTACATTTGCTACACCCCTTCCCTCCTTTTGTAATATTACTTTTTTTTATCTCCAATTATATACCAGATCACCCCCCAAAACAGGGGCCACTCCAAATCTGCAATAAAATCATAACCAATGCATGCATTACAATGAATCTTTCTAGACAGTGGGAACTATTAACTGAATTTAGTGTGTTAAAAAATCAGTTATATTGGTTTGCAGTGAGCAGTGACAGTTATTCTTAATATTCTTTTTGTGGAGCACGCCAAAACATGACGTTCAAAATGTGTGAAAACATTCTGAAATTTCTTGCAATGAATGGCTCTGATGCAAGAAAAATTGTTTCTTTCAATTCAGGTTTTTTCTGCTGATGAGATGTGTGGAAGGACTTTTTAAAGTGTTTCGGAACTGAAAGAAAGAATAGTCTCCTGCATTCTGATGCATTCTTAAGGATAAATTATTTCAGAATGCTGACACAATGTCAATAGCTGACAGTTAGCCAGTTGTGGTCTCCATTAGATAGACCAAAATAAACTGAAAAATAATTTCATTGTAGAGTTGGGAGTTCAAAAAAATAAAAATAAGAATTAAAATAATATAGAACAAGGTACCTGCAATGCAAGTCCGGGTGATTTTTCAAATTTGACTCAACTTCCAGCATTGCAAGCTTGCATATGTCAGCTGCAGATCCTATAACACAAAAGAAAATCCAAGGAGTTAAGAAAAAGTGAATTTTCTTTCTATCTATATCTCAGTACTTATTTTCTTTTTTATTTAATGAGTGTATTCTTAATTTCGCTATTGAGGGATTTTGATTGAAAAGCAGACTTGCAATCAAATCGATATCAATCAAGAGAGACAAGATATAAGTGTGTGTTTGTATGGGTGTGTGTGTGTGTGTTTGTGTGTATTTCTTTCCTTTAACTAACTGACTGTCATAGCGGAACGTGAAGGATGAGAAAGTGCGAGTAAACCCAGGTACCCGTGTGCTAGAAATAGCGTGCTGTGCACCATCCCTGATTCCAGACGACTCTAGAGTCGGGGATGAGAACCCATAAGAAGAAGACTGACTGACTCAGCTGTGATAGTTATTTTAGAATTTTGCCAGGAAAGTGACACTGCAACCTACTCTTCTCAATTTCCAACTGCCAAAGGTTTTTATGCCTGTGCAACATACACACAAGACCTTCAAATTTATTGTCCACCTCCAACAGGAATAGTTACTAGAATCCTACATTACACGGGAACAAGAAGTGACCAGAAAAATTACTAAACTATGCGATTAGGCGGTTACAACTGACTAAATAAGAAAAAGAAACCAAAAAATAGTACTTTCTTATGGGTTTGGGACCCACCACTTTTGGGTTGAGAGGTGAGCACCTTACCTACCTCACAACCACTGTAATATGTGCGTGAGTGTGTGTGTGTGTGTGTTTAAGTGTGTGTGTGTGTGAGTGTGTGTGTGTGTGTGTGTGTGTGTGTGTGTGTGTGTCTTAGCTCTTGACCCCATTATTTGGCTTTGCAATTTATTTCATTTACTAAAAAAATCAGATTTCAAAACACCATTGCTATTCTACAAACACAGCATTTGACTCTTATTGCTCTCTTTCATCATTGCTTAAGCATACAATTAACTGTTTACTAATTATTTTTCTAAGAATAAACATACTTTGATTTTCATATCAAATCCACTTTCCAATATTTCATATAAAGATTATTAAAGAAATTGAAGTTTAAGACTTTTTGTGCTTTAGATGAAAAGACCTTTAATCTGATTCTTTTTAATAATCTGTAAGTGCAATTTAAGTAAGTAAGAGAAACCAGTGAAGTATTAACCTTGAATACAAAAGTTGACTGCCTGTCTCTGTGCTTGTGACCTGAGGGCTGGGGAGGAACTGTTGATGTAAGGAAAGTAACGTCTTCTCCTGCATATGGTCTCTGTGTAGCCGTGTTCTTTGGCAAATGAGCAACACTTTTTGGTAAGAGAATCAATAGCTGGAAATCTTGCTGAAAAAACAAAATTGATTTTGTGAGAAGGAAGCTAAAATTAAATTTTTTAAAAAATTAAAAATTCTGATTATATTCTAATGATATATAGAAGTAGAAGACATAGAATATCTCTAGAGGTCTATATGGGTTTACAAAAGCAGAAAGCCCAGTGGGGAGTGGGAAGAGGAGGGGGTTGATTTATTGGAATTGAAACAGGTGGGAAAATTAAAATGGAAGCAGCCTAGGCTGCTATGGGCCTTCTTGTCTCGAAAAAAGTCAAATTTTGGGATGGTTCACTCTTGCACTTGATCTTGATCTTGATCAGCCACTGGACATCCGTTCTTGGATGAAGGCCTTCCCCATCTGTTTCCATCTCTCCCTGTCCAGTCTTCGTTGAAGATGAAGAGATCATCCCTCCATCTCATTTTTGGTCTGCCCTTGTTCTTTATCCTATCCTGTCGTATACAGTGTGTTGTTCGTGTCGTCCACCTGTTGTCTGTTGGTCTGTTAACATGACCTGCCCATTTCTATTTTAATTTGTTGATTGTTTCCAAAATGGTCTGAAGTTATGTCTTTCCCCTAATCCAGATTTGTGTTTTTCTGTCTTTCTATTTGATACCTAACATTATTTTTTTCATTCTTGCACTAGGCAGACCAATTGTGGTTAGTGATACCTCTTTTGTCTTTTGAATAGCTTTAACTTTTTCCAGCTCTCTTTCTCTTGGCACACATAAACACACACACACACACACACACACACACACATTCACGCATACACACATTCACACACACACACACATTGCTGCATGTGGGCATGGGCACACACACACATACATAATATACACACATGTTACTAATTTATTTTTGATTTGAAAGTCTTGGTCCTGCCTGCTGTCTGTGTCTCTTTGCTGTCTTCCACTTCTTTTCCATGTGAGTTATCTTTCACTAAATTATCTTTTCAAAGGCTATATCTTTCTCCCTTGTAAATCATATCTCTATGAAATGTCTTTGGCAAGACCTGGTCTGTCTACTGTTTCAACTAATCTTACTCTACCATAGGGCACTCCTACAATCCTCCTGGTTTTGGAACACGAAAACAAAAACAAAACAATCAAATGTTTGCTTTGCTTTATAAAAGTAAATGGGGCTTTTACATGAATAATGCACTATTGATTTTATACGACAGTTTAAACTTTTACATATAATGTAAAAATCCCAATGTCAAAGTTGAGATGGTTGTAATATAATTCAATAAGAGAGTCCACACACACCCAAAAAAAAACCATAACCATACCAAGGAAATTTTGCATAACTCGCTTGGCTTCATCTGGCTTAACTTTAAGATACTCTGCAAGCTTTTCTTTACCTGTAATGAAAATGAAATATTAGTCCCTGAAAAAGCCTTCAATCAAAGCTTTAAACTTGGGCAACAAGCAATCATCAATTATCAAAACTAAATAATGCAAAACTTTTAGATTAACATTATAACAAACATCGGTGTTGTGTTTACAAAGAAACAATGGAAAATAAAGAAAAGTCAAAATATAACTGGAGTTTTAGAGCAACACTACCCTTCTTCTTCTTTGAGATACAGAGTGACTCATTCAAATTAATTTGTGCTGTCCATGCAAACAATCTCTAAATAAAAACAAATTATGTGAGATGAATTAACATAGAATGCATAAAAAGTAAAAAATTTTTCTAAAGGATTTTACTCCATTATTGCCCCAAAGTGAAAAATCCACAATGAGTCGAAACCTTTAATTCAAATAAGGTGTTTAATTGAGAGGGGTACTGAATAATAATAAGAACTTACCAACTCCATACATAACAGAGTAAACTATTCTTTTCGTCATTTCTCTGTCTTCATGTGAAACATCATTATGGTCTATATTCTTCCTGTTGATCAAGGTAGAATAAAACAAATTTAACTCCACCAAATAGGTTGTACAATACTTTTTTTCAATCATAATCCATTTCCTGGAAATGGCTAAACCTATGGTTTATCAGAAGCTGCACAAAAGAAACTAAAAAAAATCAGTCTTGATTAAGAATTGGTCCCTTATAATTTTTTAAATCAAAATCCACATTTTAAAAAAATATAATAATACCAATACTGATGATAGAAATAATCAAAAGATAAACTGGTATGGTTTTCAAAACTTTCTGCTGATGGTAAATTATTTTCACACACACACAAAATATAATAATACCCATACTGATGAAAGAAATAATCAAAAGATAAACTGGTATGGTTTTCAAAACTTACTGCTGATGGTAAATTATTATTTTCACACACAAACATGTGAATCAACACAAACACACACATGACAAGGGCCAGATGTTTTAAACTTTTGCCTTTGAAGCAAGCAAGCATTTACTCCCACTTACACACACACACACACACACACACACACACACACACACACACACACACACACACACACACATCCATATTCAGAAGCACACACAGAATACAAAACCACAATAAAAATTATTGAATTCTCACACTATGTCACTAATATGCAACCAAACGTTTATGAATCAGTGGTACGATTTTAAATGAATAACTGCAAAATTTCAGAAGTAAATTTAAAAGCTGATTTTAAAAATACAGATTATTGTAATTCTTTAAATCGTACTGTTCATGAATAAAGAATAAAAGAAAATTTCAGTTTTATAATTGAAAGAGCTTACCATTCTGCTGTCAGAAGTATGAATACATCAAGACTAGTAGGATTCCAAAACATTGACAGCAAAGCTCTGTCATTGGATAAGTGGGCAAGGATGCGAAATTCTATTTGTTGGAAATCTATAAATTGAAGAAAGCTTTGAAATGGTAATGGTTAAGAAAATGTAATTGAGGAAACAGCTGAAACCCATCATAGTAAAAGACCAGAATTGGGATAGCAGATTGCCATTCATCCCACAAAACTTAAATTATCCACTGAAGTGACCCAGTGGTAAAATTGGATGGCAATTCAGCAAAAGACCTGTATGTCAAGTAAGTCCAACGTTTCACAGTAAAGTGATCGAATCATTGTGTAATTGAATAATGACCCCAATTTCAAAGCAATGTGACCATTGCCTAACAGACGTTAAACTGGAAGTTACAAATGACAAAAATATTGGTGAAAGTAGTCACACAACAGGCCAGACTTGACTTGACTTAACTTATTGCTCATTGGCATGAAGAGTAATAAAAGACCTCCATCCATCTGGAAACAGGGTCATTTTCTTGATAATACCTCATGTCTGTCCTTGGTTCTTCAGCTCACTTTGTATGTAATTTTAGGGGGTCCTGTAGTAAGGACAGACAGCTACTCTTCAATGTTTATGAGGTTTGACATGCAAAGGATAAGTTCTGCATTTTTAACTCAGTTTTTCAAGCAATCTTCTAATTCATTTACAGGTATTAGAGAAGCTCCCAGAGGCCCACCAAGACAAAACTTGCTCTTGGTGTGTCTAAATTATGCCCGCATCGACAGTAATACTCAGTTCCACTGAGTCAGTCGATATAATTGAAGAAGAAGAAGACAGAGAAGACCTAATCAACTTTTCTTTCACCGATACATGCCAACTCCATAAAAACATTTCTGCTGTCATGTAAATTTGTTTTTTACATAAATCTCTCCTGTTTCATGAACAAGATTCTGGATATAGTGAGAAAATTAATCTCTTGCACAAAACTCATAGTCTTAACCTGCTGTCAGAAAAACAAATCCATCATGAGGGATGAATGGCTCTCTTGCATAAATTTCAGCTCTAGATTCTGGGGCTGAACCTGTGGTGAAAAAGCAGAATCCATCTGTAGAGAAATTTATGGCATTTTCATAATACCATTGACAAAGTACCTAATATAGTCATAAAAAAAAATACTTTTCTAAATAAGACATAAAATTCTGAACAAACTACTCATTAGAATAATCATTTTTACATAGTTGATTTTAAAAAAATTTTGTAAAAATATCTTTGGTTGTTTGTTTATTCATTTGAATCTATTTGTTATCTTGTATCAATGAGCTGTATGGTCTAAACCCATGAAATATTTCTAGACACTAAAAAGTCAATAATCAATGAAAATATGAAAACAGATCATATATTTCATTTTTATCCTTACCAAGGATAGAATTTGGAAGGTAATTTTCAACAATGACAGCAGACTTAGGAATATTTTGAATGTTTGGCTGGTTAGAGGTAATACGGCCAGTGGCAGCAGAAACTTGGTCCCAGTGAGTACATATGGAACTATTAGACACACAAGACAGCATGCCATCCATGTATGTAGATTTCAACTTCCGCAACTAATACAAGAAGAAATGAGATACAATCCCACGATAAAAAAACAACAAAAAAACAACAAAAATTGTAACAGACTGCATAAATGAGTTTGTTAAATTTGAGGGATCTGACAAGAAAAAAACCTGACTGCATAGGATGTCCCAAAAAATGCAAACATAATACGATGATATATGAATACCAAAACAAGAATGCATTGGAAAAGGATAATGTTTATCTCACTGATTGAAGCATAATGTTGATTAAGTTTTGAGAGAAGGCTTTACTGGAGAATAAATACACACTTTAATTTTTTTTTAGCATAAGAGCACTGGTCCAGCTGAAGCTTATTTATTAAGGACTTTTCACCACCAATGAGAGGCAAAATTTAATAAAACAAGAGCAATTCTGTATTTGTAACTTGTAGCTGAGTTGCAAAAGACACCATTTTGGGAGAAGAAGAGGCAAAAAGGTCATTCAGAGAAGCATCTCGAAACAATGAGATAATTATTTGAGCAATGTATGAGAAAATCTGTACCTTGTCTCCACAACTTAACTCTCTTAGCCTGAGATTAGTGATTTTAATATCAGGCTAAGAGGTTTGAAAGAACATGATTATGTTAAGAACATCATTGCAGGATTCACATACAAATACAATGGTTCCAGCAAGATGAAGCACCACCGAAGACATGAAAGGTACAAAAGAATTAATTCAAACACTGTTTCCTTTTATCTTTTCTTTGTATGTGTATCATTAAATTAAAAATAGCATTTATATAGCCTTTATCCATGGTCATCACCATACTCTAAGCGCTATACAATACCATATCCCTGGCAGACAACCAACATGGAACACATGACGAGACAAGCAGCCTGTTGGGCGCTTTACAATATTTCAGACAGAGACAAGATTGTCTGATCAACAACCAGGAGGACCTCTGAGCTTAACATCCATCTCTGATAGGATGAGGTAATTGTGGTAAAGTGCCTTACCCAAGGGCACAACGTCAATGGCCAGAGGCTAAACATGGGGCAGCAGATCTTGGAAGTGACCATTCGCGTCCCCACTCCAAACACTGGCCACAATCGTGATTGCTTGACTCTCGCATATAGCAAGTTGTGTTAATCACATGTATCATCACACTTGACGCCTTCAAATTTCTTTCTTTGGTAATTTTTTAGAAGCTTTGTCATGTACTTTATTAGCTTGGACCTGAACCTTAAATTTCTCAGTGCCATGAGTGAGGCACACAAGACTTGTCATTAGGCTATAGACCTGGCACATCTATTCCAATATCTTTTAATGATTGCAGCAGCAGGGATACTAGATGCAGGAAATTGTCTGGGAAAATCAGAGAGAAAAGTCTGAGCTAAGAATTATACACAGGTGATAAATCTTCAATCTTTTCTCCCAAAATGATGCAGAATACGTATAAAAATATTGATTGGCTGAAGCATCATGTTGTAATACTATTTGTTGCATTATTCTTGTATATAAAACTGAAAAATCAAAACGGTCTCTTTCCCTTGCTAAAAAAAAATGCAAAATTAATGAGATTCCTTCAGAAATTTAATCTTTTGATTTGCTTGTAACTTACAGTTACATAAAAACTTACTGATCGATATTCCAAAATAATAGAGGGCAGAGGATGGAAGCTGGTAAGAAGAAGCAATGAGGATTCACATGTTGACTTGAAGTGAGACACATTGGTTTTGCCAATTTTAGATGTGTGAGGAAGCTTTTCATCAAGCTTTAAGTCCTCATATAGTATCTGTGAGAAACAAAATCAGTTGTCCTTGTAGAGTTAATAAAATTTTCCTTTGGTACTTAACTTAAAACTGATCAATTCAGTCTTTTGGTATACTATAGTCAACCTAAAGCATCATGATTTGTCTCGTCCAGTCACTCATCAATGAAAAAATAAACAGAACTTAACTTCTTTTGAGTGTGATTAAAAAAAAATTATGCAAAATTTGAGAAATCTGTTCTTCAATGTTTTAAAAGATTTCAAAATGCTCATAATAGAAATATCCTTCAATGCAATCATCAATAATATTAACAAAGATGTCTGTACCTGTCTTAACTGAGTATGACTGTTGATGGAAAATTTATGACCCACAGTTTTGTATGCAGTTTCCTCTAGCTTGAGCAGCCTTTTCTGCAAAAATAATATCAGAGCATTTAGGGTTCATGCAATTGAAAAGCAGTGACTTAATTTCATTTTTGAGGTTTCTATCTTAAAGTTTAACGCCTGGAAATAAAAACCTTTCTCCAATTTTCAGGGATAAAAGATTGATAATTCAATTCCTATTTCATTTTCAAAAGAGAAAATTGTTTTACTAAGAAATTTTAGAGCAAATAATTATTGCCTTCTTATGACTTCATAACAAACCTTGAGAACATCTGTAAAATTTCTAAAAATTGCTGTATCCACTCTCAATGGTTGGTTTTCCATCCAGGCTAAAAGTGGCACAAGCTGTATTTCAATTTTCCTATAAATTTCAAACAGGCCATCCCTCTTTAGATACCTTTTCAGTTGAGACATGAGCCTGTTTGTAAAGCACATGCACTGGAGCCATTCTGTTTCAGTCTGAAAAACAAAAAATATCCATTCCACATTTAGTCATGGGAAAATAATGCAAACATGATATTACCAATTTGGTTTCTTATGAGTTTTTGGGCTCTTTGAGCAGTTACACTATGAATTATATAAGTAAAAGAAAAAAACATTAACAACGAAAAAAATATGCCATTCCTTACAAAAAGCTTCAAAGAACCATGACTTTCTACATCCCTTTATTTACAAGTCTTTAAACATCTAGAAAGCAAGTTGTAGCTATCTACCACAATACAAGAAATGAGAGAGAAACACAGAAATGAAGTCACAACTGGCAGGACCAAGACTGAGCAAACAGAGGATGAATGGATTTTTAATTGAAAAGAGTACTGAAAAACAAGCCAGTGAAAGAAAAAAGAAGATAAAAAAAAAAATTGAGCCCACTAAACACACCTTACCATGTCCACCCACTAATTTTTTTTTTCACCTAATTTGAGAACTAAAACTAATTCAGGAAATGTAAACTGATCTGTATTATTTTGCATGATGATCATCTCTTTGTGAATCTTTACACTTATAATGACTGACCACAATCTTATACAAAGTGTGAGGAAAGATAAAAGATAATCTTAAACTTAGATATAAAGTTACTTACGATATCAAATTTTAGATGAGCTGCTTGACACAATGATGAAAAACTTTTGGGACATTTGTCAGGGTTGAGAAGCCACGATGCCAAGACAGGATCTTCTAATCTTTCACAATTTAATGCTGTGATCAAGTAAAGAAATCTCTATTTTAAATGTGCATTCATGAGTTGAATCAGTCCAAATAAAAATAGTGTATGTTGGTGTTTGTGTTTGTGTGTGTGTGTGTGGGGGGGGGGGGGGGGGGGAGAGAGAGAGAGAGCCAAAACCAAAAAAATGTATTCTAGTAAGGG
>JBCIKM010033287.1:0-15089 GCA_039654465.1 Melibe viridis
GCAAACAAGACAACAAAAACAGGACATCACAGAAAAGGGGAAAAAGTAAGATGATAGCTTCAGTGTAAAAGAAAAGATACAGAAATAGAAGAGCCCACCAAGGACTCCCACCAACCACCCGCCACCGTTGGAGGGCTTTCCCCTCCTGCCGACGCACAGGGGACCTATTATACTCCCCAGGTCCCCACGGGGCAAAACATGCTAACAAACAAACAAAAAATAAGTAAAAAACCAACTTAACGGGTAAAACCACAAATAGACCATTACACTGTTGCTTCTTTACCTGTACAGTTGAGCTGCTAGAGGGGTTAGCAGATAAGTTGGGCGTTATGCCTTTATTTGACAGAATACTCTCCAAGGCATTTTCATCAGGCTGGAATTCATCTATAAGGAAAAGGATAAAATGTAAAAGTCTGTCCTTCTTTTTCTTAAAACCTACAGAAAATATATGACTGGCACAATCTGAAAATCAAGTCTTATAATCATCGGTGGAACTTCATAATCCTTCTATTGGTTCAATTGCAGTTTATCATACCATACTTATAACTTGGCTTAACTTCACAGAAAACAATCAGCAAATACATTATATCATAGGTACAGGAAAAAAATGAAACAAACCCTGATCAAGAATTTAAATAACTCAGAAATTAGAAGGGAAAGAAACATATCATTTTTTGCAACACTCAAGAAAAATAACAAAGGCTTTCTTTATTGACTTTTAATGGATCAGACAAAATGTTTTTCTGCAGTAACATCATTTTTATTGTGTAGAAATATGGCTCAGGTACGTTTTGATGTAAGAAATTCTATTTCCTTTTCTAAAGTACAAACCGTGCTGAAGCCAAATTTCCCTTAAATGACAATAATGTCACCATTTACCAACAATTTTGCGGATTCTGAGTTCTTGATATTATGCAGGGGTTGTTGAGAAAAAATTCTTCAGCAGAGTGTAGTCTTCAATTCTATCAATATACAGTCATGGTCTCTCAAAACATTTTTTTTTTTAAATTAAAAAATCCCATGTACTTGGAAATTCACATTTAAAAACATGTTGCAAACATGAATTAGAGATACCTTTAAGATATTTGCCTTGTTCTTCTGCCAATGACTTGAATAATTCGTCCTCTACGGGTTCACTCTGCAGAGCTGTCAGACTTACTTTAACACCACCTACACCAATGGAAAAATACAAAAAAATATTTTCATCATGCACTTAAGTTAACATCATCTGAAAAGATACAATAAAAACTCATGAATTGAAGGATCTTATGTTTATATAACATTTTCTAGATGAACCTTTACAATGTTAATCTTATGAACATTTTTTCCATATACGAGTTTGATTGTTCTATTTGCCCCAAAGAAAACAAAGCAAACTTACTTACACCAGCAACCTCAGTCAGATGCTCATGACACCTCACCTCCATAAATTATTCTCTGTCCTCCATCATCATTGGCATCTTGTCTCTGGTAAATACAGTATCTTTCTCCAGCTAATTCAGAAATGTAAGCGAAGGTCTCCCTCTGCATCTCTCCATGTTTGAATTTCCAAAAGATAATTTTGCTCAACACTACTTCTTCAGTGGCTACTGAATTTCAATTTATTTCACTAATCGTCAGATCTGGCTGTATAATATTTTATTACTAATGTGGTCTTGCAAAGATATAAGGTGTGCAAAAAAAAAAAAAGGACCATAACCAGAGTACTCAAAGATTTATTTTTATCTACATTACTCATCAAAACTCAGCATAAGCTATGATTAACATCGAAATTTCACAAATGCAAAGTTTCAATGCACTGCACTAAAAGACAAGTTAGATTTGCCTGTTTCATCAAGACTACTGGAAAATGCCCATTTATCATAGACTTCAGGGCACAATAATGAAGAGGGAATTTCGCACAAAGTTTTTTGAAGCCATGTTGATGTTTTTATAACATATGAAAATTCATGAACAAATCATTTTTGTAATTTTGTTTATTGTATAAAAATTTCACATCTGCATCCATTGTACTTTTTTGTTATGGTGCCTCAAAGAAGGAATAAGCGAATTCAAACAGCAACAGGCTATCAAATTCAACATAAAACTTAGAACTCTAAGTTGGATAACTGAAACAATCTCATGTGCTTTCAGTCAATGATGAGTTCATTTTGGTACTATAATGTTAAATACAACTGCTCTGAATTGAACAGGCATGCATTACAGTATTTTTCATCTCAACATGAAGCGATTCTGAAGTCTGTGATATGTGCATTTTCAGGTATTCTTAATCAAATGATCATATTGCACTTGTCTAAGACTGAAGTGCACTGAAACTTTGCATATATGTAAAATTAAGAGGTTGATCATTGATTATGCTGAGTTTTGTTTTAACTATGAGTTATTTATAACACAATTTTTTAGCACTCCGGGCCTTTTTTTCCCAGACACCCAAAATACATTTTATACTGCTCAAAGCAACTTTCTACACAAACTGTTTAATTTTTCCTTCAGTCCATCTTTCTTTTACCAAAATAGAACAAAGCAAAAGCAGAATGGAAACAATGGATTATGAAAATTTCTTTACTTACTACCATTAGTATCCTTAGCAGCTGTAATCTTAACATGATGATGTCTATCATTCTTATGTTCCTTGACCAGATATCCACATGCAGCCTCATCTTAGAAGTAAAAAAAAAATCAAGATTAAAATGTAAATTTTGGTACAAGTGAAGTGAAAATGAAACAATTAATTTTATACATCTTATAACAGGCCTAAAAATTATTACACATCGTCATGCTTGTGTAAATAATATAGCCTGTCTGATGAAGGTCATATTGGAATGAAACCATTAAAATACTCCACTTTCTGGATGAAGATCGTGAAGAGCGAAAGAATTAAAAGAGCTTTCACAATTGAAATGTTAGAACCCTCATAAAATTAAAAAGGGCATTTCTGTTTTCCTTCTATCAAAACTTTTAGTCAAGACTTAAGCTTTATGAAGATACAGTTGGCATCAGTTAGCATCAATGGCCTAGCAGTGAACATAAGTAGCAAAAGTCAAGCGATGACAAACATGGCCAGGACGATGTAGATGACAACTTGACCCCCATCCCTGTCACAACTGGTGGCAACCACTATGAGCAGGCAGAGATAGAGGATATTTGTAGATGAATTCTATGCTCTATGCAGAGCCAAAGGATTTATTCAAGTCAGTCATGGTTTGATTTTGAGTCTTGAAAAATAAATCTTCTATCTCTGCTCCACTTCATCTGATTACAAACGGCTGACATTCTGGAGTTTTAATAAATACACATTAGAGTTAGAGAACCATACCTTTTTTCAGAGGCCTATGTCTCTGTGATTCAGCTTTGCTTTTATTGCTCCTGTTGAAAGATAGAAAATAATAAAAGTTAAAATTGCATTGTTCAAAACTTAAAAATGAAACTCAGAATTACTAAAAAAAAAACAACAAGAAAATACTATCAACCATGTAGCTTCTTGATCCTTGTATTGAAATTTATTCAGTTTTGAGTATTGATACTTTATAAAGAAATTTATAAAAACTAAGTTAACTTAGGGTAACTTTCAAATAACAGAAATTCCTTACTGGTTCTTCTCATGATTAATCCTGCTTGAGACAGGCCTTGGTATCTTGCTGAGGGGGGTGTAAAGATAGGTAAAAAAAAAAAAAAAAAAATATGAATAAATTCCAACACAATACATATGGATCTCCAAGTAGAGATTTCAAAACCTCAGATAACTGTCTGTGGAGGTTAAAGGGTGTGAGCTAAAATACAAAACAGTCCAATCTTGGAGAACTTCAGACAATCATTCTAAGGCAACTGAAAAATTACATCCGATACCACAGATTTCTGCAAGATTCGTTTATAAACAGCATATGCAGGCTTATAAGAAAATGAGAACATGCAACATGTAACGCACAACACAGGTTTGTTAATCCAGGTGTTAGGCTTCAAGGTTACCCCAGCCCTGACAAGTAGCCATTTCTGCAAATAATGGAATTTTTGTTTAAATATCCTCATAGAATATCTGATAATAATTAGTCATTTTTTAACACTGAACTGTTACAGCAGTTCCATAAGTTAATGTATCCATTATTAACATTTTTATGACACTGAGAGATGATTGACAACAAACCTGTAAGACTTGGGTGGTTGGTTCTGCTGCAACATGTTCTAAATACATGTGTGAAAATGGGGCAACCTGAAAAAAAAAAAAAGCATTGTTTCTAAAGATGCCATTTAGTGAACAGTAAAAAGGAGCAACTTGTGCTCAGTAAATCTATTTTCTCTCACATTTTTTCCCCCCATTGCTGATCACTCTACAGTTTTTTCAAGTTAGTGAGAACACAAGCACCAACTCCAGCAGGCTTAAAACCTTCAACATTCTGAAAACGCTTCTTCTTGTCTGCCTTCTTCTTTACTGTCTATCTATATCTATCAACAATTAGCTAGAAAACTGCAACTACAGCAACTAAGAGCAGATTGTTAATATCAGTACATATGGTCAAAACATTAGATCTCACCCCCAATTGGGGAAATCTTGGTATAGTGATGGATTATAAAATGTCTATGCCCCCCCCTCCCCCCCTATTGATTTTTTATGCGAGAATTGAACCAATCAACTAAAAAAAAATTCCAGC
This sequence comes from Melibe viridis, assembly GCA_039654465.1. Taxonomy (NCBI): domain Eukaryota; kingdom Metazoa; phylum Mollusca; class Gastropoda; order Nudibranchia; family Dendronotidae; genus Melibe; species Melibe viridis. The sequence goes on from JBCIKM010033287.1 coordinate 4,647, forward strand.
ACATAAGTAATCTGTTATCCACTGATGTTGCAAAGACCCTTACTACATTGCTTGTCCTTTCCAGGTTGGATTATTGCAACTCACTCTTAGCAGGAACTACAGCAGAGAACTTTCAATAGACTATATAATCCATTCAAAATAATGCAGCTAGACGAATAAATAGAATATTTGCTCATTCTTTTCAATTGCTCTATGAACTACATTGGCTGCCTGTAAAAGAACACATTAATTATAAGATTTCATTGTTATGCCATAAATGTCTAAATGGCTATGCTCCAGACTACCTCAGCTCTTTTAAAAATCTATAATCCATTAATTGTTAGAGAGTTAGGATCTTCATCTTAAAATTTGGAATACTTTTCCGTCCACTCTCCGATCAAAGTAAAACACAGGTAGCTGAAACATTTTCTTTTAGTAGTCCTATGATGGTTAACTTGTTACTATTTCCATTCCATGTGTGAATTTTTAAATTATTATGACTCTTGTGGTAATGCTCTATATAAGATATAAATACAAATGCTCTGTATTATTATTATTAAATAGTTGAAAATTTGTGCACCCTTAAATTGTGCTTTTTGGAGAAACAAAACAGTGAGTAGGATAATCATTGATAATGGGGCATAAGCAGCAATATGGATTTAAGTACTTAACTACACAGTGCCTGGACAGGCAGCAAAAATTAAGCCATAAAGGGGTCTAATATTGTTAGTCAAAATATGTGCGATACCTGTGAATATGCTTACTATTTCTATACTTGGTTCCCAATTAATCTTCCTACGAGTGCAGGGCAAGTCCCGGCTCCAGCTGTTTTTGAGTACTCCTGTAACTGCCTACAAATGTATTTGAGAAGTCCCGGACTCACCAGTGTACTCGTGACATCACATGGAGCAAAAAGGAAAAAAATAAACTCAACTACCTAATGGCCGCAGCGAGAGCCTGACCGTGTCCTGCAGCCAATCGCAATGCCGCATGCATATAGGCCAATTCTATCCTGCTACGACTGGTACAAAAAGTACTCGTGTGGATACAATGCTTGCTCTCTTTGATTTTCTTTTCATTCACCATTGTTGCATTGCCATCAGAAGTATGTTCTTAACGAAATGAGTTCGCACGCGTGTGTCTAAGTTAGGGGTGTGTGAGCAGGGAATTGGTAGGGAGGAGAGGGGGTAATTTTAGGCTGCCGCCACGATGACCAGTGACAGACTTGCACAGAGCACACTTTATAGTGTGTATGTAATACTAAAATAGTAATAGTAATAAGCCGTCCTTGAACAACGCCTCTCTCACCAAGCCTACCCCACTCCTTCCCTTCTCAAGAAAAATAAAAGCAAGCCACTATACTCTCTTCGCTACAAAAATATTGTGTCATTGGTTTGTTTGGTTTTTTTTAAAATATAAAATAATAATAATAATAATATAATAATAATAACAACAATAAAAATCCTCAGCAATGGGTTTTTATTGACAGCTCTTCAGTGTATGAGATGGATGTTCTGGTAGGATAAGATTTAGACAAAAAAATCTAGAGGATTATTGTGAACGTATTAGTAATTATTGTAACAGTATTGGTAGTATTCATAGCAGATCCATTGGTATTGGTGAAACAAAGCAGTGTATCATACGCGCAGGTATCTCGTGTATCAAAATCCATCACAATACTCAATGGTCAAGTAGTACCTCACCACGTTTCCCCAATTACCCCCCCACCCCTTATTTCTCTCCCTCTTTTGCTCGATCGCTCACTAGGGCTCCCACCTGTCTCTCACTCTCTGTCATTATCGCTTCTGACAGAGAAATGTAATTGGATAGTGGACAGAGGAGTGGCAGTTGTGATTGTTAAAGGAAAACTGGTACGAGAACAAGTACAATAAAAACTGCTGTTCTCAATTATGACCCGGCCCGAGTTGAAGTACCGATGGTCCCAGCACTACCTCTTACAATCACCCTCTTTATTGTGATAACAAGTAAGTGGATAGAAAGAACAACAAGCCCCCTTTGGCCTCTATATTTACAGTATGAGCATTCCTGCTTTAGCTCTCCAGTGGGATTCACACTTAATACAGTATTCATCAAGTCTCATTCGTATTCTTTAAAACTATCTAATGAATGGTTTACCTCATAAATTCCGAATTAGATAGATAGATACTTTTCTGAAGGAAAAAATGTGGTCATTCGTTGCACTCTGTGTGGGATCAAAAGAATGTGAACATAATTTGGTTTGGGGAAAAAAGAAAAACACTGTTCAAGACTGAGCAAGATTTTGAAACAGGGGCAATAATGAGTCTAAATTTAAGTTGAACAAGTGTTACAGCTTAAAGACAAATTGACAAAGTGTGGCCAATGTTTTTGTTTACAAATTTGTATTTTCCGGTTTTCAAAATTATAGACCAATTGGTTTTGAAGAAAACCACTAATTTTATTTCCAAAGTAGCCAAACATTTCAATTGTGCGGACCATTTTTAATTCGGTCATTATATTTTTCTAAACCAAGAATATTAGATACAGATTATTGATAAACTGACTTTATCGCTCGAGAAGTGTTAAAATATATTTCGTAATAATTATACTAGTGTCTATTTGGAACGAAAAGAGCCAAAATGGAGACTTTTGTGGTTGTTCTCGTGCTAGTTAATGTTGGCCTTTTAAATACGTGAAATTAAATAATCGAATAGATCAAAAATGCCGTGGAGTGTGCAGTCCACCATCGAGAATATTTTAAAAGTTAAAACACTAAAATGAAAATGAATAGAAAACAGAGAGTAAATGGAACTTAAATCCAAATTATAATAGTTTCCTCTTCCACTATAATACTTTGATCATGCGGCCACGTATTACCAATTCGTAATGTCTTTTGTTGTTTCGAGACTAATACAAAATAAAATAATAGAGTCACATGTAAAATTGTTGGTTGAAAACACATGCCGAGCATTTTTTTACTTTTATTCATTTATTTATTTATTTATGTATTTATTTATTTATTTATTTATTTATTTATTTATTTATTTATTTATTTATTTATCTATTTATATACTTATTTATTTATAAATTGATTTATTTATTTAAATATTCGTTCGTTCCTTTATTCATTCCTTTAATCATTTATTTATTCATTATTTTTAATTTGTCTATTCCTTTATGTACTCATTCGTATATTCATTCCTCTATTCATTCATTCATTCATTCATTCATTCATTCATTCATTCATTCATTATACTAATTGTTGTGTTGTTTTGTGGGTTTTATATATATATAGATGATCACTGAATGAATGAGTTATATATATATATATATATTAAGGTACCTCGAGGTAAAAGAAGCAGATACCCGGGTCGTTTTGTTTTCGTCCTCTTCCAAATTTTAAGGTGTAACTTTCACGTAAAACTCAAACGAAATCCTCTAATGCTCTACGGAACAGAAGCAAATAGATACGATCCTTACCCTAACCCTTTCAAGCATTTCTAGCCCATCCTGGAGGCTTCGGATTCATATGCTCAATGAACGGCGAAAGTCACCCCGCCATTTGCGAGTCCGTAGCTACTCAGTGGGCATATTAGGTATGATCGAACCGTTAGACCTATCGGAGATGAACGATAAGCTTGGATGGCTCGTGTATACGTTTTGCAGTTGGAAATCGAGAAGAGCAAAGACTAGAGCAGACCGTGAGGATGCCGTCCAGGAAATAATATTGCAGATATATTTTTACAGCTTAAAGTCATGATTTGAAGCTAAGACTTAGGTAATAAAAAAATTAAAGTAATCGCTAGTAGTGGCCAGGCGATGAGTGCCGTAGAAAGAATAAAGTAGCCGCTAGCAGTTGCCAAGCGATGAGCGCCGTGGCAGGTCCCAAGATTTAGTCACAAACAGGACAACTTCCAAACTTCGGGGGTTGATGTTGATTTTTTTTTTTCAACGGCATGTCTCTTTGTTGGTAAGGTGTGAGACTGCCATGCGGGGGAGTGTGGGTTCGACTCCTGCCGGAGCAGCCGCTGTGTGTCCTTGAGTTAGACCCCGCCCAGCTTATAGAGAAGACACATAACAATACTTACCTCATTTTATCATAGATAGATTTAAAACTCGGAGGTCACCCTGGTATGGAGACAACATTGTCTCTCTTTGCGAATAATTGCCCAGCAGGTGACATGTATCGCCATTTATGATATAATATGTTCATTATCTGCCAAGGATGAGGTATTGTAAAGCGTTTAGAGTATAGGGGCTAACGGTGACCATGAACAGGAGCGATATGAATGCAGTATTATTATTATTTTTTTCTCTCTCTTGGGCTCCTCTATGAGCCTCGTGTGTTGCGGGGCGCAAAAACCTCGAATAAACCCACTGTCTCGATCGATATGACTGAAGAAGTAACATACAAATAATTTTTCTCTCCACTGCTCCCTTCCAAGAAATAGCGATTCTGGGGCTCCCATACCAAATTCCTATTTGCATTTTCCTCGACGATAGAATAGCAAGGCTTTGGCGATGACCGAGTCGATAAATAAATTAATAAAAAAACAAATAAATAAAAATTCGTTTATCAGTGTATCTAAAAGCTCTCCATGACAACTGCCATATCCAAAAATTCTCTCTCTCTCTCTCTCAATGCAAACCCCAGAATTCGCGTTTACTTCTGAAGAACAAAAAACAAAACAAAACAAACTACATTTATCTAACTCAGACATTGTGTTCATACAAAGACCGAAAAAAGCTTCCGGTACATCGTGTCCTACTTATACGCTCTGAGCTCACAACATTCCAGTCCATTGTCACTTCTCGCGCGTAATCGCGGTAGAGCTCGATATATAACATGACCTCAGATCGTTGAGGTAAATAAACTGCTAAACATGGCGGACAAGGGAAGACGTCTTTTTACTCTCAATGGAATTTTTCAGATCTTCTTGTTCTTCAGTTGTTTCTTTCTCGCTCAATGTCGTGAGTAGTATTTCATATTCATTCTTTTTTTATATATAATTTTGATGGAAATTTTTTTTCCGCCTGAATACTCAATCAACACAGCCTGTGTCTTTTGCTTTGAATCCCCAATGGGAAACAAACAACTTTTGGTTTTCGGATGCGTTTGTATTTATTATATCGGTATACTATTTAAAAGGGGGACCATGAAGACAAAATTAAAAAAACAAAATTAGTCGTGGTTTGAGTAATTGGGCATTTAGATACTTCTTTTTCTTCCAAACTGGTCGCTCTTTGGATTGTCTGGGGCATATCTAACGAATGTTACTTATATCTAACTCCACATACTGACAGTCAAAACATTCTTTGTTTGACTTTAGACAGTTATACATCTGGACCAGCAGATAGTCATTAGCACTTTCTGGACTAGAACTACGAAATCAGCAAGAAAGAATTGTTTTGTCCTTAAAATGAGGTTTTAAATTGAATTTGAACACTTTTCACTTTGCATGAGAATTTCAATCTAATTTCTTAAAAGTACATGGTTATTCGTACAAGTGAAGAAACACTAAAGAAAAATAGACAAATAAAGATGATAGATTGAAAAGAATTAAATTTACAGATGGGGGCCGGAGGGGAGGGAAGATTGATTATGGGTAAACGATGTTCTTGTTCAAGAGAAAAAGAGATCTGTTTATTGTGGCAAGCGCAGAGTGGAAGTTTGGGGCAAAAAACTGTAACAATTATTCTAACAATCCTTATGCAGTGATCATCATCCACACATTTTGTAAGAAAACTGGGAGTGGCTATTCCTACAATCGTACCGGAAGAAAATAGTGATGAGAAGGTCCGGAAAAAAAACACAGTTGAAGTTGGATGGAGGAAAATCTTGAATAAAAAGGCAGTTAATGAGAAAGAAAAGACAAAGTCGCTTTGGGCACAGAGTTGTAGTGTGTGTACTATGCAAATGACTGCCCAAACAATCACGAAACTTCCTTAAGTGCAAATTAATGGAAAGCTTTTTGTCTGAAGAAATACAGGAGGCATTTGATAGTTGGATACATAGGTAGGGAAAAAATAAAAAAATATGTGGATCTAGCAGGGGGTCGAAAAAATACAGGACGCAATGATAGTTGGATACGATGGGGAAAAAAAAGGAGTAATATAAAAAAATAGATCTAGCAGGGGCTCGAAATCGTATCACTCAGCTTACAAAGCCAACTCTCTACCACTTCGGCTACAGCGGCGGTTACTAGTAAACAATACATAATGTATATAAATCCATCATCTGGGCTGATAGCCCAAAAGAGAACCGGAAGTTTGGCTAAAATTGTATGAATAACTGGTACACTTATACAAATAACCACTCTGTTTCTTTAAAGCTCATAAACTCCTGAGCTTTGTAAAATGACAAAATTAAAATGGGGTTTCTAGATTTGTCTTTCAATGAAGTGTGGAAGAATATTTTCTTTCCAAAATCCACTTGACAAGAACACTTTGAATGCATTCAGAAGAAACTGTCAAAAACTGCTCTTGGTAGGACTCTGATCCTACCACTCCTTTGTGGAATGTTTACAATCTACTCAAAGGTTAGTGCCAGGTCAATTCTTTACTATTTGCCCCAATCCAAAATCCCATCCCTCGATAGTGTATTGGGCAAGCATGGTCGTTTAAGTGGAAGACCTTCCAGTGTGTCACTTTGAAAAAGCTAAGAAACTGTTTTAAGTCTTATAATGTTATAAAATGTGGCTTGCTTTATGCAACAAGGGCTCTGAAAAATATAATGAAATCTTGAAATTTTACAGCGGAACAGTATATTTATATGAGTCTGACAAGGAGTCACGTGAATGAGTGGAAGCCTTTATGTGAGAAGACTCATCATCACATTTTGGTGCACCAATGCTAGATCCATTCTACTGCTTTAGGAGTACAAGATTTAAGGTCTTGGTCTAAGCATTGTCATTCATGTTGACACTCTCTCTGGATGTGCTCTTTGTCTGAGCTGGGAATCCACAACTACAAACTGGTTCCAGCTAGCCCACTCTTATTGCTCCTGCTGTTCTGGCAAACTTTTCTCTTGCTCTATTCAGTGTTACCCATTCAATCCTTGGGACTTTGGTTCCGCTGGCAGTTCCTGTACAGCCTCATTATGAGAAAAGGGAATAAGTGTTTCTCAATGATAAACTTTTTAAGAACTCATTTTTGCTGTCAACCATAACAAATTTGATCACAGAGCGACATTCAATTGTATTCTGTTTTTCTTGATAACTAACTCAAGAGGTTTCACTAAAACTAAAAGTGCTCACAAAACCAAATCCTTTATGCACATTTCCAAAACTTTCCATGCATTTTTCTGTAATGAGGTTATGTTGAGTATAAAATTTGTTCTATTCATGCCTGTGCTAATCTGGATTCCCTTTTTAACACACCTCATACCAGTCTATTTTTTTAATCAAGACATTTTTTTAGGGTTCTTAGCAACACAAGTGCTGAGTATGAACAAATTGATGTTCTATCAAATTAAAGAGGCTGGTCTTTCTGTCTAAGTTTCTTTTTCATGTTTTGTGTGAGTGAAAGGTAATGAATGCACTTCTGGTTACTCTCATTGTTTACTGACGACTCATGGTTCTTTTTGCTTCAGCTTCAGAAGTCAATATAGGGTTTTGACAATCACTTTGGTATTGCTTTATTCATCTATGGCTCTTAAGAATGACTGGGCAGATCAAGTGCATGTTTGTTGAAGTGTACAAACTTTTTTTTTTTCATGTCTTCCGCCAATTAATCCTTAAGTTATACTGAAAAAATTATTCAATTTGAGTGTGATATGCTATGATGTAGTGCAAAAAAGGGGTTTAAAGTATAAAAAAAGTACTCAATTAGTGGCCTTTCTAAGAGCCTAAAGGACTGCTTCTCCTTTGTGTTTGAATTCTAGATCTACTTTTCTGATTGGGGGAAAGACCCAAGTCAGTGTGTTTGTTTTGTTTTTGCAAAAGGATTCTTAAGCTCATTTAATTTATCATGAGTCAGCGGAATGTTTTCTCGGAAATAACCCTGAGGACTGCTGGTGATCAGCAAATGTATTACTGCTAGAGCTTTAAGAAAGATTTAGTTATCAATTAAAAGAATGCATGAACTGAATTTGAATTAGAAGTGCTGAATTCTAGTTTCTCTCAATCTTATTAAGAAATAGTCTGCTAGCCAAATGTCAAATAATGTTTTCTTTGCTTTATGATGAATAAGGATTTCTGTTTCCCCGATTGTGGTGATTTTTAATTATAGATTTCAGAGAGTGTTGGGGAAGAAGGCAGGGGAAGTATAATGTGTTTTATGTTATGACTCACACACAGAGCTGCTGCAGGTATTGTCAGTGTGTTGTCTTTGTCATATCAAATCTTTCCAGCATATGTGGTGAGCATCCCATTTTGAAAGACGTTAAGTGTGAACTGGCAAAAGTAGGACAGCTTTCGGCATTTCTTGTCCTCCCTCCCCCTCCTTCATCCCCACCCCCCACCTATCTTTCTATGGTTTTGATTTATCTCTTTTCTGCATTCTTTCTGTACCTTTACTTTGATTGGTATCAATTTACTGTTGTGTTGTTATTTTGTGGTATGGTGAGTGTATGTGGTAAATTTAAAGTAAAACAAGCAGTGTTGATGTGAAATGAACATTTTTAAAAGCACCTCGTTCCTTCATTTAGCCAATCAATAACAAGTGTCCCCCCCCCCTTTCCCCGTACAGAATTATCAGATGGCCAGGCTTTCTTTCATGTATTATGATTGATCATTTGTGACAAGCAAATTAGTCAAGAGCTGACTCTCATTATCTTTGAGATTATGTTTTCTGTGGCTGCCCTTCTTAAGGAGGTGTCTCCTTTGAAGCTATAGTGTCTCTGGTAACTGCTGCTGTGTGCGTTTTTAGTACTTCAGTCTAATTTGTCATGATGTAAGAGCAGCGATAGTCTAATTCTATATCTGCTTAAAATGACTTTTCACCCTGTTTACTTTACCATCTATTTGTATCATAATTTGATAGTTTGTAGAGAAACATCCAAAATCATCATCAAGTTTCTCAAAGTCAGTTCGTCTGTCTTCCTACCTACCTACCTACCCTTTTACAGTATCTGCCTACCTACTTACCTATCCAGCTCGCCAGCATTCATACACACTTCTAACAAATTATCTTCTTACTGGTCTGTTCCTCTGTCCTCGTCTATCCATTTCATGTCTTCTTGGCTGTCTCAAGCGTTGCATCCATAATATGTATTCCATTTTCAGTATGGTTGTCTTTCTATCCCCCCCCCCCCCCCCCACACACACCTACATGCACACACAACCTACCTCCCCCACCCCTCAAACAAAACATAACAAAAACAACAACCCCCATAAACAAAACAAAAAAAAAGATAAACAACAACCTCCCCCCTAAGAAACCAAAAAAGAAACAAAAAACTTCAATCAAACAAACAATCAAAATAAATGTTTGGATAGCAAATCGCCAATCAGCTCATGTTTTTCGATGGAACACACCATGCTAATAATATATACATTACATTTATATATGTATACAATCTGCTCCAATCCAATCCATCGTGTCGCAGCTTCGTGAGGTTGGAGGTGATCGTGACTGTGTGCGTATGGACAGACCGTGAGGTTGGAGGTGATCGTGACTATATGCGTATGGACAGACCGTGAGGTTGGAGGCGATCGTGACTGTATGCGTATGGACAGACCGCGAGGTTGGAGGTGATCGTGACTGTATGCGTATGGACAGACCGCCTGGAGATGATCGTGACTGTATGCATATGGACAGACCGCCTGGAGATGATCGTGACTGTATGCTTATGGACAGACCGCCTGGAGATGATCGTGACTGTATGCGTATGGACAGACCGCCTGGAGATGATCGTGACTGTATGCATATGGACAGACCGCGAGGTTGGAGGTGATCGTGACTGTATGCGTATGGACAGACCTTGAGGTTGGAGGTGATCGTGACTGTTTGCGTATGAACATACCATGAGGTTGGAGGTGATCGTGACTGTATGCGTATGAACAGACCGTGAGGTTGGAGGTGATCGTGACCGTATGCGTATGGATAGACAAACATGCTCTTAAACTGGCTTAAAAAGAATTATTGTTGAATCCATTGTTGAGTTTAGAAATGTCATCAATGGCTTCAATTTCCACTGGAAGAGAATTCCATAGTCGTATTGTGTCCGACAGGAACGATCTCAGGTGTGCACTGACGCGTGAATGAGGGACTGTCTGATTCAGTAATCGTAACGTGTAAATCGTTTCACTTAATAAGTCTCTCGGTGGACGGCAACTGTCATCGTACTATGTCTTGACGTCACCTTCAACACTGTCAGCTGAAATAAGTTTCATGGTCTAGCGATCCGTGGGCAAACCATAATACTATGCTACTTCTCTTATGCAACGATATTCGGGGTTTTTATGATTCGGTGCAGTTCGTTTGCTGGGGGGGGGGGGGGGGGGGGGGGGGGGGGGGGGGGGGGGGGGGGGGGGGGGGGGGGGG
>JBCIKM010033397.1:0-16041 GCA_039654465.1 Melibe viridis
TTGTTGTCTTGTTTGCAACTCAATGCTCATCCCTTATTTCATGCCTTTTGGTACATGACTGCAGGGTCACAAGTTAATGTGCTGAGTACTTTAGTACACAAACAGGGTTTAAAGATCTTGGGTCTTCCTGTACTATAATGCTGTTATATGTGATGGCCATCGCTTATTTTTGGAAGGAAGGATGATATTTTTTGTCATTGTAAATCATCTTTGGGTGGTGTCGATATGTGTTTTTAGAGATGGTACGTATTTAAATTTTGAATGTAAATCATCTTTCTGCTGTTTGTGGTTTGATCTGTTCCCTCTTTTAACTAATTCTACCACTTCCTTTCCTCTGGACTCCTCTATGACCCTTGTGTGTCGTGGGGCCCTAAAAGCTCTAATAAACAAACACACACAAACTATTATTTACTAACATAAGAAGAGGGCACTTGACTTCGTTGTGTGTAGCACAAGCTCTGACTGTCGCCATTGTCAATCATTACATTCATGAAGGCTACGCTCAGGCCGTCCATTCATTGTCACATTGCTCTTACAACAAGGGCCTATGAGAGGGTTTCCGTGAAGCTGGAAAAGGTACTTGATGAATAAGCAACGAAAACAACTTACTACCCTTCTGAGCTCGCAATGTGGGTTTCTGTCGATTCTGCATGATCTCATTGGTACAGTTGGTGTGTGTAACTTGATCACCACTCATTTTTTTTTTTCTTAAATAAAATTTTGGGTCATTTGAATGTCCAAGTTGGCGTCAGCAGCAAATCAGCATTTAAAAAAAAGCAGAAAAAACGATGGATTGGCATATCTACAGCAAGCAAATTTATTGCAGTCTATACGTACTAATACTAATGATAAACATAGTAGCCACAGGTGACAGTTGTTACAAATTGATCAGTAGACACCTCGTCTTTCAGATTTGATTTATAAATTTGTCTTGAAGAGATCAAAATTTTGGTATATGATTAAAATCTATAAACTCAATTATCTCTTACTTGAAGAGTTCAAGCTCAAGCAATTTGAGTTGCCTTAAAATACCTTGAAAGGAATTTGAAATTTTACATTAGAAGAATTAAACAGATTGTTTCAAACTGAACAACAGCAGCATCATAATCAGTCAGAGGAAAGGTTGAAATGAATGATGGTATAGTGGTGAGGTGGATGTTTTCAGTGGCAATCACAATCACAACAAAAAGGGATTTTGGTGGATGGCGTATCACAAGATGGGGTCGTAGCCATTCCAGTCAATCTCAGCATCACTCCATCTGTAAGTTAAGGACAGGCAAATAGGATAAATGATACCAATAGAATAAACAAACACAAAGTGAGAATCTTGAATGATAAGACAGTTTCACTATCCAAATTTTTTTGGGAGGTACTGCATATCCCTGTCTATTTTATCATTATCGGCATGAATCTCATTTTCAGCCACATCCGGTGATGCTGCAAATACATTTACAGAGTCTTTGAAATTTAAGTTATCACCCAAATGACTTTGCCTGAATGAAAGTTGAGGCTATGGAGATATTATTTACAATGCCACAAAGATGGTTTTACAAGAAAAGAAAAACAACATGTAATTGTATTATTGTTTAGGAAATACAAAAGGCATCTTTAAAGTATACAGAGTATTATTTCAAGACAAACCATTGCTCAACCTGAAGGTAAAAACTTCATTTTTATGGAGGATTGCCTGGTTTAGTCACTCAAAGTCTGATCTTGATAACCATCAGTTCTTGATGAGTGTGCTCCACGGTATTTATTTTGCAGAGTAAATCATCTTTCTGCTTTGTCTATTCTGTCTACTTGTCACCAATTCTTCTATCATCTTGATTTCCCCTTGGGTTCCTCTCTATGCCTTTTGTATGTTGTGGCGTCCGAAGGCCTCCAGTAAACAAACAAAACAAAGAGAACTAAAGGTTCCTCCAGGATTGACATGGTATGGTGGGTAGAGCATGACCTGCGCTGTGGTTGATACAATACGATGAAGGAAGAAACAAAGACACATACTTGGTGCGGATGCAGAGCTCAAGGGGAGGCACCAGATCCTCCTCTGACGTGGCGGCCTTATGGTTGTAGGAACGATTCAGGTTGGCTGCAAGAGGTCAAAGTTCATAAGTATATAGTGTGTGTTAAAAATACCAAAGCAAAATTTTGTAATATCTTCTTACCAGTTAATAACTAATCAAAGGATAGACAATTTTTAACATCCTGGTTTTCAAAATCCTACGTGAGTAACAAGGCTCATTTTTTTCATGGCAAACAAGTTACTACTTTTTTGTATCTATGCAGGTGCAAGTAGAGCAAATTCTACATTTTATGCTACATGGTGTTATTAAAAATAATGGCTGTAAAAGATCAGTTAGCTTGTCTTAGGATTAAAGTGATATGCGATAAGAATTTTTATAAAGTCCTAAAATTAAAACCAGTGGCTACTGGTTGATCAAATTTAAAGTTGTGACCTACAGATAGTGAGTTTGATTTCCTCTTGCTGCTTTGCCAGACCGTCATAGTAGTAGAGGTCAAAGCGTTTCTCCGCCTTCCAATCATTGACCAGATCTTTGCGTGTGGAGAACAGCACACTGAAGTGACTCTCACTACACACCACCCATATGGGATACTTGGGGGTTTTGTAGTATGTCCCAACCTGCAAGGAGAGAAAGCCAAGTCAAAAGGCCAATGATTTCAGACCATTTTTATTTTCATATGTGTTCACTTATCTCTGCATTCTGCGGCTTCACTTGGACACCGTCTTTATGCCGCTATTGTTGATTTATTTCTTTAAAATTTCTGTAATTCCCGGCGTCTGCCCTCCTCTTCATACCATCGCTACGTGTTCTGTGTTTCTCAGACTCAGAGAGGTTTTTAAAATTTGTTTGAAGCCAAATGACAATATGAATATTACCACATTCTTTTTTCTTCCCCAGGAATAAAACAAGGAATTCAAACTTTACATAATCTGTTCTTTTTTTGTAAGATCTTATCAGTTTCCCGGTCGTCTGTAGTGGTCTAACTATGTACTGGGGACTGTATATCATATGGCAAATTATTTGATGAAGTGAAATAGCCAAGGGTTAATTTGTACTAGATTCCTGGTATAGGCGAGAAAAGTGAGGTGGTCGTAGTTGTACTCTTGAGACTGACAGTTTTATACACAAATACAAATCTTGAAAAAAATGAAAATTTTCAAAGTAATTAATTTTTATGAAAATGGAAGGAGAACTTAACGTTAATACTTTAGTACAGTAGAACTTGGTTATAGCAAGAGCCGCTGTTCCAAATCAATTATCTTTTTATTTCTGAGGTCTTGTTTATTCCCAAATACAAAGGGATTTAAGAAAAATATTCTATGATAGCATTTCAGACTGATCTACAAGTAGAGCAGGGGCTGGTGCTTGGAATTGATATGTAATCAAGGTAAGGAGAAAGAATAGTTCTGACACACACTCATACACACACACACACACACAAAAAGAGACACCCCGGCGCATTTTACAGTGGATGTTAAGTGGGCTTGCCCCCACCCCCACCCCCATCCACATGTGCCAGTGTTGATATCATCAAGTCTTTATCCTTCCTTGCTTTCCCCTAGCGCTTTGTTGTTACGTCGCTTACTTGAATCACACCAATGCACAGTGACCGGAAGCGATTCTTTATTCAGTTTGGGGTACCTAGAACGATGATGTAATGGTGTTGGTATGATTCCTTTGAATGAATACACATCACCAGCAAAAATCTCTCCCTATTCCCAAGTTTCTGATTTTGAATTATTGTTATTACAGTAATAAAATGTAGAGGTAAAAGAGGACAAAAATTGGGGATTTTCATATCTATGGTTATTCCTGATTTTTTGGTATTCCCGTTGTTGTCAAACATGATGTTTCTCCGTATGGTAAAGTACACTGAAAAGACAAAATACCTGGCAAGACCTGTAGTGCTCAAACAATGAGAGGAGACCTATATCAGAGCGGCCGTGTGGGCCTTTCAGAATCATTTGTTCACTGCCTTCATCAGAGCCAAGCTCCATAGTGTCATTGAAGACATTTGAAACAGCTCGACCCGTCAGCAAGAGATTCACCAGTTCCTATAAAACAGACAGCATAATACAATACTTGCATTAGTCAACAGCTGCTTTGTTGAAGTTATTTTTCACAGCCAATTTCATAATTTCAGTAGCTTTCTGTATGAATCAATTTCAGCACATACGTACAGAGAAACAGGCTTCAGGGTGATTGTATTATTACAGTGACAGCCAAGGACTGTAGAGATTAAAAACAGTAACCTATAACAGTAGGAAACAAAAATCAAGCAACCATTCCAGCACACCATCAGAGTTGTTTTACGGTACCTGTATGATTTTTGTCAATTTTTTCAAGGAAACGAAAAAAAGAAAAGGAGGACTGTTTCAACCCATCCATTTTCTATTCATCTTAAATATTTAAATGCCAAATTTGCTGTCAATGGTGGTATAACATAAAGAGGTTTCCTTGCACAATACAGAGTCATGATATAGGTAACAGAAAAATATGTGTCTGGCCCAAACAAGTTTCTCCTATTGGTAGTTCTTAATATACAGTCATGCTTTTTGTTTGGACACTTAAGAGCTATATGAAACATCTAAATTTGGGGGTTGAGAACATGTTCTATCTGTCCATCATTGGGAAAAAAATACTATAAGGTCGGTTAGAAGCCTGCTGCTCTGACAGTATGTGCATGAACGTGAAAAGTTTGTTTCTTCTAGCCTAGACACTGCCATTGATATGAAGGCCATCAGTGAAACTGATGGTAGCTAAAGGTCCTTCTGTTTCTACCTTTTTACACTGAAGCTATAGTCTTACTTTTCCCCCTTGTCTGTGATGTCCTGTTTTCGTTGTCTTGTTTGCAAACTCAATGGTCATCCTTTATTTCATGCCTTTTGGTACATAACCGCAAGGTCACAAGTTAAACGTACTGAGTAATTTTGTACATAAAGGGGGTTTAAAGATCCTCGGTTGTCCTAAACCATTATGCTGTCATGAGTGATGGCCATTACTTATTTTTGTAAGAAGAGATGATATTTTTTGTCATTGTAAATCACCTGTCTGTTGTGTTATTATGTGTTTTGAGAGATGATATTTATTTTTTAGTGTAAATCATCTCTCTGCTGTTTGTGGTTTGATCTGTTTCCTCTTTTAACTAATTCTATCATCTTACTTTCCTCTGGGGTCCTCTATGACGCTCGTGTATTGTGAGGCCCTAAAACCTCCAATAAACTAACAAACATAAAATCATCCTGGTGCGATATGCCAAAATGATGTAACTCAAAGATAGACCAAAATGACACCATACAGTTCACGCTGCCTAACCATGCTTCGACTCAAGCCTGCATCTTACTCTTACTGAGTTGTTTTGTTTTACTACTGTATTAAATACTCGCCATCAAGCACACGGGTATTAATTAGGCCTCGTCCCGCTGACTGTGACTTTCATGCAATGTGGACTGTTCCACTAATGCATTCCTTTTGCACATATTTACGCACATAACACTAACACCGAAGTACAGAAGAAGACTGATGTAAAGAACAGCCTGAGACATACCAAATGAGTTGCTTGTATCAGAAGTTCTTTACATCAGTTAGGATTTATGCATTTAATCCCTGTAAGGTTCTTCAAAATCAGTTCTTTATCACCATCAGTAAGAGAGTCTCTAACAGCGCGTTCCACTCTCAGTCTACAACTTGTATCTTAATCTGATCTCGTAGTAAAAAAAACAACTCCAGTATAAGGTGAGCAACTCTGTTTTCAAACAGTTTTTTGTTCATCCTCTTGAAAGTATAAGTGTTATAAAAATGAGAAAGACTGTAATGGTTATGGGTAGCAGCACATTGACAACACAGTTCACCTGAGTGCAGTAGCCATGGGCAGCTATCATTTTACAATCAGGGCTGTCAAAGTCAGACTTCACTCTGGGGACGAAAATAGCAAAAAGAGTTGTGTATCAAGCATTAAAGTTGACGTATATCAAAGAATGAATTTTGAAGCAGACTGCAACAAGTCACAGTTGGCATAAATTTCAGACCTGGTTGGATTGTAGCTCTAATCTTTTGAATGTTAAAATAACCTTTCCCCATGCCCAGAAAACATTTCCAGAGGATAAAAGAATCAGTTAAGGCAAGCCATAAAAACAAAACTCCCCAAAACAATAGAGACAAAAACAAACAAAAAACCTCCTTAAGAGAACCAATCTAAAAATTTGCAAGCAAATGAAATGATGTTACTAGAAAAAGGAGTTACCATGTTTTTTATAGCCAACCTATGATGACAGAGATAGACAGACATTAGAAGTAAGTCTCTGCCTGCAACCACATCCCTGCTACTACGGCTCAGGCACCCATGCAGGGGTTCAACAGATTGCTTGAACTCGATCAACTGGAACCCCCATTTTGTCCAAGTGAGCAATGTCTGGTATTACCCTTACCCAATGGAATTGAATAGCACCAAGTTGTGGCTCAAATCCAGGTTGTTTGAGTTGCTATTGCTGGACCAATCAATGTCTTCCTTATTCGCGAGGCTACTTCACCCACAAAGATAGACAAACACATTGATAAACAGACAGGCAGCTCACTGGTGAGGTTTTCTGGACAAGATTGCTGAGTACATGGTGAGGATCACTCCAGGATTTCCATCATTCTCAAACTATAAACCAGAAAGATGAAAAGAAAGACATCCTAAATGACTAATAGTTGCTATCATCAGCCTGTCATAATG
The DNA here is from genome assembly GCA_039654465.1 of Melibe viridis. Lineage (NCBI taxonomy): Eukaryota > Metazoa > Mollusca > Gastropoda > Nudibranchia > Dendronotidae > Melibe > Melibe viridis. Next base: position 6,742 of record JBCIKM010033397.1, read on the forward strand.
AGTGAGGTTTGGGGAGGGAGGGGATACGAGCGAGTGAAGTGGATCCTGGAGGTCTATTCCCTCTGTCTAATTGGAGGACATAGGAAGCACTGGCAAGATGGGAGCTCAGTGGCTGAGAGATAAGGTGCTTGCCTCTCAACCCAAAGGTCATGAAGAACAGATGAAGTGGTGGTGGCCAGGCGATGGGTGCTGTGGCAGGCTCTAAATTTAATTCCCTCCTCGGACAACTTCCAACCTCCTTATTTTTTTCCTTCCTTTCTATGACTTTGACTCTTCTCGGCACTGTGTCTGTACCATTTTCTCTTGTTGTCAACCCAAAGGTTACGGGTCTGTGTCTCATGAATGGCAAACAATTTTCTGGTGACAGAGAAGTGCAGAGTTCACTTCTCAACCATGAACAGCCAAATATACGGAGTTGTATTTTGGGTCGGAAGTCACTTTTTAATCCTAAGTATTCAGTACCTAGTCTTATTGGCACTGAACAGTTCACTCGGAGATCGCGTGTACATGCGACCCACATGAAAGAATCCTTGACAGTTGGGAAAAAAAAAGTAAGCTGAAAAGGTAACTATCCAGGCAAGATCGCAAAGCATTTCGTAACACTGACAATGATACTCAGCACTGCCCTGTCAGTCAGTTAAACAGAATATGGAATACATAAATAAGCATTGATAACTTGATCACCACGACAATCTAATAAGACCGTAATAAATTGAAGCTTATGTTGCTCTTGGCTTAGCAGTTTTACCTTTTTGAGGAGTTGAGTGGGTAATATGTCTTAACATTGTCCATGCTATTTGTAATAAAATGTACATTTCAAAACAAGTCAAAGAGATGTACGAGTATGTACCTGTGAGACTGACTGCATCAGAAAGCTTGAAAGTTCTTGGTAATCCGTGAATGTGTACAAGGAGAGCTGGAAATTTGTACACACATGAAAAGAAGGATTTGTCATTTATTCATCCGTTTGTCTTACGCAAATAAAAAATGATTGATAGTAAAGAATGTTTCTACGCTTTAAATTCCGTAGTAAGATGCTACAACCGTATCACATTAAAAATAATGAAAGTAAAAGTCTCAGGCTTTGGAAAGGGGATTCTTTCAGCTATTGGTCCTCTGATGAATTTTTCTTTTCTTTGAATTGCTAAAGCTACTGAGGTATCTAAGCAATGTCAAAGCAATAAATTTAATTTTATAAATTTCACACATGGAGAATTGTGCAGCAAACAGGAATAGGAGTTACAGTAACTCAAACCTCACCTTTTCTGTGACATCGTCCTGTTTAAACTTTGAGCTGCTCATGAGGTGAATACTGTCTGAAGGCCTGTTACACAGGAGACACACAAAACAGACTTAAAATAACCAATGACAGACACAAATCAGACGGAATAACATTTTCAATCATTGTTGAGATGGTTCAAAATGCCCTACAAAAGGCAAAAGCAATGAATTGTTTGTGTGTGCCTGGATGTTTCAAACAATTGAAAAAATATGAATTTCAGGACTCTTTATTTTCAGTCTACTAATATATAGAAAAATGTCACCTAAAATTGGAATCCAGAAATTCTGTCATTGTTCAATCAATTCTTCAACCCTCCACGTATTGTGCTGAGAAGTAAATGCTTTGAAATTCGATGTGCATCAGGTACATTTCCATTTCCAAATACGTCAATTTCTCTTTTCGACAAGTGACTGCCGTTATTCACTGTTGTAGAGTTATCTTTCTTGAGATGAGAAACAGTTAGATAGCTGCTTGTCTGTGTGTTTGTGCTATTGATACAGTAAGAATATTGCAACCAGTGTAAAGAATGAAAGCTGTTGTCTTTGTATCAGTATGCTTGAGGATACGGAGCAAATGTATATCATGACTGCTGTGGTGTTCTGTATGAATGTAGACAAACACACAGTTAAGTCGACAAAGACACTGAGAGACAGTTGGATAGATACAGGGGAGGATGAATCTGGTGCAAAAATGCAACAGGATTAGACAGTAGAGAGTTCTTCCCATTCAGAACGTCTAAGTGTGAGTAAATCAGTGCCACCAGTAGCAGGCAGAACCATACACAATACTTACAGTGTGATGACAGCTCTGGATTCACTCCCTGCCCTCCACAACAGGTTGGCTAATGCCCGGGCCAGGGCTTGGGATCGCTCCTGACGACTCGGGTTGCCCCTGTAAGAAAACCCACCGATAAACTACCACAAACTCATCTAAAGGTCACAACAATGCACTTAATTATCTTAATGTTACTATCGTGCAATAATATGTAAACTGTCACAAAAATGCTGCCCAATTTAACATAATTCTACATTACATTTCAAATGAAATACATTTTCATTCAGAAATAATTTGACAACAAAATTTGAGAGCAAAAACATTTTTCATATATTTGTTATTTTCAATTAATCTATCAGGTGAATCATTTGGGTCTAACTATTTCAATTTCCATATGCTTCTCTGCATCCAGAAGTAAAAATTCATTAATTACATAAAGTTGCAAAGTTTTTATGATTTGTATCGTCACCTATCTTATCCTGTGACCAATTGGCTGATGCAAATGAAAGAGATTCAACTGTTTCAGGTTAAAAACTGCAGATGACTGCTGTTTTTTTTTGTAATTTGTGAAATGGCTCATGATAATAATGATGAGAATAAAAATTTTCCCACACAACTGAGTTAGGAAAGTAACCCATGGTATCATTGTCACTAAAATGTTACTTTCTACTTTAACTGTACTTTAAGTATGAAATGTCATTGTGTACCATTAAAATCATCAGAACAATTTTAATGTCCTGATTATGACTATCAGTTTCATTTTCATACTCCTTTATGAGGAAAACTGAACAACTTGCTAAGGGTAAGTCCCATCAGATTTTAAAACTTTATTCTTTGTAAACTGATTCCCCAAAAAGACCAAATGAGAAGAAATGTGCTCCGCTACAATACCGTTTGTTGGCCGCCAATCTGTCTTGTCCAAAGAGCATTTCCTGCAACAAACAGGCTTGCACCGCGGCCAACACACCACAGGGACCCCCCTGAAAGAACACAGTTAGCACAATTATGGCTTTGGCAGGGCTACAATACACATACAAACATAATCATATCCTTTATCCATAACCTAAAAAAGCGTAATGGTCGTTGTTAGGCTGGCACCTTAGAAAATACTCAAACGTATTGAACCGTACTGTGAAAAAGTGTTTTTATTTTTGCCAATTGACATTGGCCAGACCGCAATTCAGCTCGGCCAAATCGAGTTGGAATTTTTCAAATGCCTCAGCCGGACAAAGAATATTTGACAGAAGTTACATAAAGTACAGCCATTAACATAGTAGCAAAGCTCCCATACACATACAGTTATATGGGCAGAACTGATTAGAAAATGCAACGAAACTCCAAAGAAAACACCTATTCCAAGTTATGACAATGAAGGCTCTGTCCATATACTTTTTGCCTCAAAATTCTAACAATACCCATAAAAAAGTTAAATGTCAACAACTTCTACACTCCATGTTGAAAGACTGAAGAAACTCTGACTGCTATAGCTCAGAAACAGACAAAGTTCATTGTACTTTACCTTTTTCTGGACTATGCCGTACTTCAAATCTGGCATGTCGGAGAAGCAGAAGCTCTGCAAAAGCCATTCGTCATTGTACCACTGGCAGGGAGAGCCCAGGACTAAATTCTTCAAATTCTGAAGAAAAACAAAAATAGAACCAATTAATGAATAATGAAGGTAAAAAGTTTGAGTGAAATCCCCTTTCTTAATCTGAAAGGGGAAATTTGTCTTTAGGGTCTGTTCCAAGGAAAGACTGGGACAAACTGGGCATCGTATGCAGAGCGACTGGCACAATGGAACCAACAGAAATCAAAGCCATAACTTTCAGAAAGGGATTCTGAGGCCTTAACAACTGATTTACCAAGCCAGGTAACTAACGCCAGGTAACTAACATAATATAAAGCATACTTTGCCAAAGGTAATTAAGCAACATCCCTTAAGCTAAAAATTCATTTTAGGATTAAAATTCAGAGTTTGAAATGTTGTTGGTTCAAATAAGCTTTAATGTTATATTCTAGAGGATATTCTCCATTTCACTGGAAGCTTAATAGAAAAAGAAAGAAAAAAAGAAGAAAGAAAAATAAAGAAAATAAAGAGCACAAGCAGTTTTGATAATAATAAGAAGTAAAAAAAAGAAAAGAAAAAAACTATCCAAGCTGATCACATCGCTAAAATTTCACATTTAGAAATAGCTCAATTAAATCTTAGCCTTCATGTTATGAAAAACAGCTTTCAGCTTACTAAAAAAGAAACATCAGAAATCAATGGATCCAAGGAATATAATCAGCACTACAAAGAGAATTCAGCATCTAACAACTCTTGATGATGAAATCTTCACTGTATTTATTGAGAAAATGAAAAAATGTAGCTGTTGGCAAAAATTTGTAATGAATTAAATCCGCAACGTTAGGATGACATTTTCATCTACCCAAATAAACCATGACTAACAATCTCTCATTACTGACTATGGCTGTTTTGATGTCAATTGGTGAAGATGGAATTTTTTGGAGGATTTTAGGCTTTTGCAGTGAAGAGCTCGGCCTTTGGACTTGAAGGTCGCTGACGCCAATATCAAGGTCATCATCAACTTCCCCAATTTCCAGATCAGACGTTTGTTGAGTGTTGAATAATGTTGGGTCACTGGAGTAAAAGAAGTGGAAAATTTGAGGCACTCTTAAGTCATACCAACGGTAAAGCAAAAAGGAACACATTCTATAGATAGAGAAGAGTTACATACACATTTTCTGAATTGATTATTATAAATTATATGGAATGTCACATAGAAGAAGCTCCAAGTCCTCATCTGAATTAAGCTGCAGATGAGTTGTTTGATTTTGACTGGCTGTTTTCATTGCAGTTATAAGTGAGATCAGTTACCCCTGGAAAAGAATCCTTCACTAAAATATGACAAAATCTGCATGGCAATTTGCTCAGACTTGAGATGAATGCGTCCTTTCACCAAATGTAAGATGCTTTCTATTCTAGGCTATGACAGATATTGATTATTTAAACAACAACAAACAAAAGTTGGCATATATTGTAATCAATAGACATTTTTAAAAGATTTTCTGCATCTTTACACAATGATTTTTTAAAATCAAATGAGGAAGACATGTTAATTTTTTTTACTGCTCCCTGTAGCTCAACGATGTCATGCATTTAAACTAGAAGACTGCCATACCTTCTCCTACTGGATAGCTGGCTCAAGGATTTTTCTGCGCCGCCCATGCTGGAACTATCCACACTATACGACTCATCCAGCTGACTGCCACTTCCACTCTTCTTGTCCATGCCGATTCTCTGCAGAAGGTTAGCCCTTTCCTCCCCTTTCAAGAGCAGAGCTTCAAACGACACTGGCGAGGATTCCTCGTGGTTTAGTTTCTTGGTCTTCTCTGTGACTTTTGTCGATGAAATTGAAAAGGGCAAATCATTTGAGGTAGGAACATCTTTGTATGGAAAGGATCGGCCATTGGGTTGCATGTCCTGTGTGTTGGACTGGAGACTGGAGACAAGCTGTGGCTGTTGGTTTTGCTGCGATAGAGAAAGTGACTGTCTAGAGGTGCTCGATTTTGGCCTGTTTGCTTGTGATGAGAGGCGTCGCTGCAGACCATGCTTTGAAGAGAAATAAGGACATCCATTGTCACACGTTAAGTGATAAAGAGAAACAAAGACAAAAATAAAGAATAAATGCTTTCATTTGACATTGATATGGATAGTAAAGATCACTATTTATTTAAATATATATTCCATATATTCCAACCTCATATCAAGGTCATTTCTTGCATTAAAACATTTTTTGGGAATTTTAAAAACTATGAGTTTCATTTAAAACATTTATATATATGAAAAATAGAGACGAGATATATGAGCTTAAAGAGACTGTTGTTTGCTATGAAACTTAATGACTGTTTATCTTGTTTATCATGCGATAGTTTCCAGCTCTGGTACCTTCAAGCTCTACTTATCCAGTAATGGAAATACATGAGCTGAGTGTTATGCACTAATACTTACATCACTGTTACTGATGATTGCTCCTGCCATTTGTTTTGACTTTGCAGAGACAGGACGGTTTGAGTAGGACTTGGTGGAGTGGATACTAACACTGGCTGCAGCATCGCTCCCATTCCCTGAGATCAGTCCAGACTTGCCGCTTCCCATCAACGTTTCTCCCTCTACATTGTCATCTAACACAAGATCATTTCTCTCCCCTGATTCAAAAAAAAAAAGAAAAAAATCAAGCATTTGAAAACAAAAAAGAAAAAAAAAGAAAAAAGGAAAACCAATTTGGAAACATAATTAAGACCTAACAGTTAAAAAAAAACTGACAAGAATAAACTTACACAGTAAATATCAACTCTCTAAAAACAGACATTGTGACATTCCTTTAAAAAAATAAATTTAAACTTTATAGGATCAAAATCTTCAGCAAAATTTACAATCAAGAAACAAACTGGCAATTAATTTTCTTTTTTTTTTTTTTTACTTTTTTAGTGTGCCATTCCTACTTCTTGATGGCACATGAGAAATGGACTTATGTACCTAACAAACATGTTGGAAAAATTTTAATGACACATTTTAGTAATTATTTACCCTTCCCGAGCTTTAGAGCAGCTGTAGTTGGACGAGATTTTTGCTTTAAAGCACACAATTCCTCTGGTTCATTCATCTGAGGGCTGAAGTCAATCGTAGAACTTATTCCAGAGAGACTGTCTACTCCAAAGCCATGGTCAGAACGCTTCTGTTCCGGAGATGAGTGTCCTCGACGCTCCATGAAAAAGCGGGTCATGATTTCCAACATTGCTTTGAGAGGTTTAATTTGTTCCTGTAATACAGTAGCATTTTTAGACTGACTGACAAGCAAGACACACTGAGCAGCACTGCTTTAAATAACACATTAATTGATTACAGATGGCATCTCTTGGAACAACAAAACTAAATATAAATCAGATCAATTATAAAATCTCAGCTGACAACATTCATCACCACTATAGTTACAGGTTAGCCAAACAAGTATTCAAAAGTTTTTAAATCAATACGATTCATAGTAGTGAATGTAAATTTTTTTAAGTATTGGTTGAGAGATAAAGCATAGTATACAGCTAAAAATTGTAACATAAGTTGTGATGTAATTAAAAGTAGGTACCATTTATTTATGTCAGTAAATAATTTCAATAAAAAAAACAAACAAATTCCCTTTATTACTTGCAAAGGGCAAATTTTTACCTATGTTTTGCCACGAGGGATTCCTGGGTAAACCAAAGCGTCAACTACAGTAGTGCAGCACAGTAAGTGGTTGGTATGATACTCAGGCAGAAAACAACCCATTCCCTTTAGCATGGGAGTCTGATGCTTTACCAACTGAGCCAGTAAGCCACAAAGTATCTCCATTTTAAAATATGTAAAATATTAACCAAAATTAACACGAGGAGAATCAGAAAATACAGACCAACAGGATATTTTTTCATGCCCATAAATAATTTTAGTTTTGTAAAGGATGATTACATTGCATCAATAGAGCTTTTAATCCCCTTACCTTATTCTTTTTCATTAATTTATCTAAATGAAGGTATTTCATGAGAGCTTGTCGGTTACTAATGCTCTGCTCTGTGCGTGGAAATTCCTCATCCATCTTTTCGAGGGTTGATTTGAGACCCTAAATCAAAGGAGAAAAAGAATATGAATTGCTCTATCTACTCTATGTATAGAAATCCTTTTTGACAAACAAGAGTAGACATATTTTAGGTTCAAAGTCTTGAAAACAGCTAAAACAAGTAGCTTTGGGGATTTAATATAAAGTATCTTATGAAGGGTGCTTTTTTTTCTTTTTGGGCCAGTAGACACTCCCTGAACCTATGATGGGTAAGATTCAGGTATGAGAGGCCTAAGGTTTAAATTATATTCTAATCCAGGGACTTCTCAAAATGTTTCAATATCGCATGTTATTATTTCATCTCTCTTCCAAGCTTTGTCTTTTCCATCTGAGTATCATTATTGCAAAACTCAGAATATTTGCAGCTTCATAGCAACTGAAAGTTTTTTTTTTTTTTATCTTTGATGTGTTTGGAATGTAAGATTTCATTTCATGATGTTTCATGTGTTGTAATGCCTAACAAAGAAGTATAATGCATCTTATGAGTTTATATAGTTTCATGGTACTGCCCTTAACAAAGCAGAAAAAACTTGAACAAAGGCTATATCACTACAGAGAAAGTTAGCTTAAGCTGAGAAGCATGGAATTGTAAATCTATATTACAAAGAAAACAATATGATGCAACAAGTGCACTGCTAATATGTAGGAAGTTTGTGCAGAGGCAGAGGCACACATTGAATTTTTTTTGTATTCATGGGGAAAACTTACTTTTCGGCTCAGATACTCTCTAACTAAAGAAGCTGTTGCAGCTTCAATTAAGTCAATATCCGCCATTTCCTCCAGTTTTATGTTGGCTGACTAGGACGATCTCCTTCTTATCTCTTGTTGCCGTCCTGCAGTCGCCATATTTAAACAAATCGCATACCGGAACCAGTTATTGCTTTCGTTTTATCAGGTCGATCAAACCTTTCACCTTTTTGAAGACTCGCCTTTATACCTCCGTAATTCTAAATTTATTCAATCGCATCTGTTGTTTGTTTGTTTTATCCAGGGGATTTTGAATAAAACAATACAAAACAAAAGAACAAAACATACAAACAAATAACAAAACAACCACAACAACAACAACAAAACCAAGATAAAATCTGAAACGTCTGATGAGATGCTCATTGATTTTTGTGACTAATGAATGACTTAACTGCTCAAATTTTCTTTTTATTTGATTCGTAAGATATCCAATGATTTATTGCCAAAATAAGAGTATTTCACCGTCATTGGAATTCCCCACTTAGCCTGGGGAACGAGAAAACTTTCGGTTCAAGGCTCTGAAACTCTAAGCTCTTACGTGATAGAACTCTGTTCAGGTAGATAGGTGGCAAGGTAGGTAGGCAAGCAGATGGGTAGGCAGATAGGTATATAGATAGAAAAGTAGGTGGGTAGGTTATACGACTATTCATTCTCCTAAGCTTACAAAAGTGTTTTTCCTGTTTTGGGAAAGACATGGCATGTGAAGTTGTCTCAAAGACTTATTTTCAAACAGACGAATTTATGTGTTGCGGAACAAGACATGTGTTTGCAGCCCATCAGTGGGATATATATATATATATATATATATATATATATATATATATATATGTATGCATGTATGTATCT
>JBCIKM010033508.1:0-16040 GCA_039654465.1 Melibe viridis
GTGTGTGTGTGTGTGTGTGTGTGTGTGTGTGTGTGTGTGTGTGTGTGTGTGTGTGTGTGTGTGTGTATGTGTGCGTGTGCGTATGTGTGCGTACGTGTCTGTGTGCGTGTATGTGTGTATGTGTGTGTACGCGTGTGTGTGTGCGCGCGCGCGCGTGTGTGTATGTGTGTGTGTGCGCGCGCGCGCCATTCATTACTGTATGGAAACGACGATAAGTTGCCACTGAACACTTCTTTTTAGAGATGTCTTAGAGAAATTAGTAAAAAGTACTAGACAAATAATTGAATTAGATAATTATATATTCAACGGCGGTTGATGTAGTTTTGACACGTACCAAGACAGTTAAGTTCATTTACAATAAACACCTTTTGGTAGGTAGGCTTAATCAGCGCTATCAGGAAGGATAATTTTGCTTGTTCTTTTATAAGTGATGTTATGTATATAATGTATAGATATAGATTGCTTTTAGTATTTTTTTAAAAGATATTTTCCAAATATTCCTAATGATATCTATGTGAGAAAAACTATTGAGCGTTAATGTGTTTGGTTGTATATGTTGCTGCAATCATATATATTTTTCTCGTTTAGTAATTACCACAGGGCATTTAAAGATTAAGTTCTACCACGCCCTTAACTTATGTTATGTTAAGACAATTAGGAAAATATCGGTCCAATCTCTTACTCTATTTTTTTTTGGTCTTCTATAATTTAGAATCGGTGTGAACTTTTTAAAAGAGCACGTCGATTGAAATTTTAAAAGATGTTGACCATTAAATTAGTGTCACATCCCCATACACAAATATTTCTCGGTGACACATTGATCTCTTCTATGCAAAAATAAATCAAACCAAAACACAACAACAAAAAAAGGAACAAATTAAGCAACAAGAAACAAAAGGTGTCATTACCGACAGTCAAATTTGTTTTCAGAAAGATTTGTATCCTAAATTTAAGATCGATAACGTAACATTTCGTTCAACATTGTCATGATAAAATAAAAATATTTCATGAATCGACGACCAAATTACGAAACTGCATACCAGCTGCAGATTTCCCGAGGGGGACAAATGAATTTATTTATAGAAACGTTCGTATTTTTAGTACACTTTAGGTGATTGGCCGGAGCACAACACAGTGAACCAATCAACTCATCTGTATCTAAATATTTTTGTAACAGTTATGGCAGCCAACAAAACAGTACACTATTCGTTGCCAACAAGATGAAATGTAGATAACAAATTTACAATTTTTGTTTTGTTTTAAATCTCCACGTTCTGGAACTTATTATTGTTTGATATTATAATAAGCCACAATCTGAAAGTTCTTCTAAACACAATTATGACGATCTGATTCAAAGAGAAATAAGAATCCAAGATGTAAGGTTTATCCCATGAAATAACTGTGTCCTGTGACTGTCATTCATTTTTGTTGGAAACTCAGGAAAACACACGGGTCAAGAAGCTGTACATATTTGTGCCATAAGGAAGGAGTTGAGCTTGAATTGTTGTGTACCATTGTGTAAGGGATATTCGTTCTTCGGATGATTTTTTTTTATCTCACAAAGTGATGCTGTGTTAAGAAGTGCATGTATATCAAGGACACATTGGAACTAGGAAAGTTGGTTACTGTATTGGGAAATATCTACAAAAGTTTAAAAAAATGACCGTTAGTTTGATCCCAGTGTACCTGTATACTATTTAATTTGTTGATTTTATGCTGCTGAGGAGGTTGATACTTCCAAAAACATATGTAAAATATGGGAAATTGTTTAATGAACTTGCTCCCTGGAAGGCACATAAAACCCATTTTTCGACCTGTGGTTCCTAATCACACTGTGAATGCTGATATTCCCATCACAAAGAAAGCTCATCCAAACTATGGATATAGCAACAATTATATCAAAACAACTCGTTATACAATTATCACATTCATCCCAAAGAATCTCTTTGAACAGTTCCATCGATTTGCTAACATCTACTTCATATTTGTAGTGGCATTGAACTGGATCCCACAAGTCCAAGCCTTTGCCAAGGAAGTTGCAGCATTGCCAGTACTTTTTGTCTTACTTGTGACAGCCCTGAAAGATGCCTATGAAGACTTCAGACGTTATCGCTCTGATAAGAAAGTGAATCATTCTACTTCAAGAATTTACTCAGTGTAAGATATTTGTAATTCTTCATGTTAATGTGATGTTGTCCACTCCATACATATTCTATGACACTGCAGTTGGCAGCTTTAACCACTAGGTATATTCTAAATCTCTACCCCCACTCATATTCTTGCTTTGCCATATCAAAATCTTATTTGAATTTGAATGGGATTGGTGATTGACAGAATAATTTTAATTTTAGCCAAGCCTGTTGAGCTACTTGAATATTCTTGGAAAATTTCATTTACCAGAATTGTGATTGAATTAACTCTTTCTGTTTGTTAACGATGCATCAACACTATTTTTTCATCCTTTCACAGCATGTATACTGTTATTTTATATAGGCCCTATCGAATAGTCCGTATTTATTTTTTTTTGTATAATCATCAGTTACAGTTAAAATTCACTAGCTATATGAAAGAGTGAATTAACAAAGCACAAAAATCAACCCTGTAAATTTTGAACACGAAATTTGTCTTATGAGGCCATGACTATTAATGCTTTGCTCCAACCATAAATCACAAATTCGGTCTATGGCGAAAAAATAATCTGTCCCGAAAGAGTTAATAAAATGGGTACATATGTGATATTCAGTCAATACAAAACAGTCCAGAAGTACAAGAGGCAGTTTAGTGGGAGCATCCAGGCCATTACTTGTCAAGGATTAAAGTTTTGATACAACGCTTTCAAAAATTTTGAGTAACTTAGAAGAGGTTTCCAATCCTAAAAAGTCTACTCAGTGTCATTTCAAGACTTGCACACAGTATGTGTCACACTCTGTCGGAATCTATTGTTGCCTAGCTGTATGAATCCATGTTTTAAATAAATGAGAGAATTTTTGTTGTTACTCAAGTTTACTCTGGACTCTCATTCCTTCTCATTTCCTCATATGACATTAGACTTTTTTCATTCTCTTTTATTTTTCTTCTTAGACCTGACAATGGTTACAAGAAAAAAGAATGGTCCCATGTATATCCAGGGGACTTTGTACATCTTTCGTGTAATGAGATCATTCCTGCGGACATCCTGTTTCTGCGCTCCAGCGACCCTCAGGGTATCTGTCATATCGAAACCTCAAACATTGATGGGGAAAATAATCTCAAACAGAGACAAATTGTCTCTGGTATAGGATGTGATACCACGGTGAGTGCTTTTCTTAATCAATCAAACATGTTTTTTATTTGATTAACTCAAAGCTTGGTTTTCAATGAAATCTATTATTGTAAGAACAATTTGCTTTTAAATAAACTTTTATATGTTTTGTTTCCCTTGAGTTGCATTCATTTTATGAGAAAAAAAGCTTTTTATACAATGTCTTAAACACCAAAATAAGAAATTTACATATATCTGTATACTAATTAGTATATTTGTTTGAATCATTAATTTTTGTTGGACTATCCAAGGAGCAGTTAATCCTCTAATTTGTTGTATGCTTATCCAGAGTACTGACTTCAATCCTTCCATGTTCACCCACACGGTCAATGTGGACCAGCCAAATGCTGAGATTTACTCCTTCAAGGGCTACATGTAAGGGCTTGAAAGTGTACTTGTTAAAGACGTCAGTGTCCTTTTTGTTTGTTTGTTTTTGTTTTGTGTCAATCATAGTCAATGTTGAACGAATGTTTTCCATCATTGATCAGTTTCCTTGTCTGAGACAGAGAAAAAGTTTAAAGCCCAAGTATGCATGGTTACAACAATGGTTTCATCAATTTTTGTAAACAAGCGGCATGTTCTCTAATGATGACAGATCATAGGATGCGTGCGCTGTGTTGCATATGATGATGGTCTGTATTTTTTAATATTCTATGGCAAGGCTGCTACTGTTGGTTTCAAGAATAATTGCTGGAGACCTCTATTGAATCTGAGGCCGCCTCAACTGTAGCCTTTGTTTAGAGTTTATTGTTTACAATTTAAAAAAAAAATTGTTCCTCAAAATTTCACCATTGTGGAAGAAATGAGAAGTGTTGATGTACAATGTCTGCTCTGTCTCTTGTAGCACGACTGATGAAGGAGACATTTCACTCAACAGCAGTAACCTGCTACTGCGAGGCTGCGTTCTCAGGAACACTGATTACATCGAGGGACTGGTTGTCTATGCTGGTAATTTGTACTTTTATTTGTGGCTTTCAGTGTCCAATATTTTTCAGCGATAATGTGATTGTCATGATTCGAGCCAACATATAATTTCAATGTTGGCTCCTTTTTGTTTCTTTTTGTTGTTCAAGAATTAGTTCCAAAAGAGTTTTGTAATTGGTTTTTGGTTTGTGGTAAGGTCTATAATAAAACAGGGCTGGTGATCTGACCAATCTGACCCTTCAAGTGAGTTTTACTGACAAACACATGAATAAGTCAGAGTCTGCTAGTTGGGACATTTATGTATCCAAAGAATATTATGGTCTAAAATAGTGGGAAGATTTAGAACAAATGTCAAACCTGTGGCCATTATCCTTCAGGGGCTGAAACCAAAGCCATGATGAACAACCGGGGCCCCCGGTATAAGATCAGCAAACTGGAAGTGAAGATTAACCGTGACGTGATCTGGTGTGTCATCATTCTCCTGTTTCTCTGCTTCTTCTGTGCCATAGGTGAGATTTGTTTGATAATATTGATTCATCATCATCATCATCATCATCATCATCATCATCATCATCATCATCATCATCATCATCATCGGTGACTTGCAGTAAACCCACAGCAAGGGACCAAACTACAATTTACCGAGACATACGAGTACAAGTGACGATTTACAGACACAGGCCGAAAGTGATTAGGGACTTATCATGATGAATTTTCTTGTGTTGAGTTCATATCTTTGAAACTTTTTTAAAAGTAGAAATATATTGTGCTGCGTGCACAATCCTTTGTAATTTAAGTTCTTGTAATTAAGCCATATACTTATTATGCCTGGATCATGTAAAACAAATAACATCCTCCTGGTCCTCTGGCATGCAGGCAGCGGCATCTGGCTTGCTGACTACAACAACCTGAAGGAGAACACCAACCTGGTGCCTTTCATCCCATTCGGCAACCTGGACCAGTACAGCCCCCTCTACCAGGGCTTCATCGTCTTCTGGACTTACATCATCATCTTCCAGGTGGGTCCCCTGGAAGGTATTTCATATCCTGTGGGGTTTCTTGTCCTGCAATCCCCTGAGGTCCCTCCCTCCCCATGTGGAGTCCTCTCAATGAAACTGACCCCTGGCCTCTTGCAGTCACAAAAATTACACATGATCTGATATTATACTATCATAATAGACGGTTTTTGAATTAGCATTGGAGGCTATTAACATCCCACCCCCACAAAAAATAACGAGAAATTCGGACAACGTAATAATAATAATAATAATAATAATAATAATAATAATTATTTTAGTGTGGAAGTTACTGTCAGTGTTGTAGTAAAGAAAATGAGGTGGTACCAGTATTGATGGTCATGTTAAATTTGTACGTCAAGAGAGAAGTCTGATAACTGTACACTTTTAAAGGTGAAAGTTTGGAAATTAAGGTGATCATAAAATAATTTGACGGAAGTGCACTTGAATTGTATGCCAAGAGGTGATTGTCTGAAAGTATTGTTGAATCGTTGATTCAGATATATTTGTGATCAATACATTCTTGAGAGGGAGATAAGTGGTTTGATGGTGAACGCAGAAAGAGATGTTAGCAAAGAAATTTAAATAAAAAGGGTATGCCTATCTGGACAATAGTTTTTTTCCTCATGTAATCTATTCTGGTACCTTGTTGTTCATATTTGACCTCTGACCCTGTTGTGAACTGTGTGACCCTCAGACGGTGATTCCGCTGCCGCTGTACGTGTCCATGGAGCTGGTCAAGCTGGGCCAGGTGTACTTCATCCTGCAGGACATCGAGCTCTACGATGAGGCCTCGGACAAGCCCATGGAGTGTCGCGCCCTCAACATCACTGAGGACCTGGGCCAGATCGAGTATGTCTTCTCCGACAAAACGGGCACTCTGACGGAAAATAAGATGGAATTTAAATCCTGCACTATAGGGGGAGTGAATTATCCCCATCTGCCGTGTAAGTAACCTTGATAGAGTGTGATATGATATATTTCTCTCCGTGAATGCATTAGCTATTGTCAGTGTAGATTGGATGACACCCTAGAAAGAGTGGTTAATTTAGTAATGTTGGAAATCTAGAATCTTGTAAATAAATAGATTATTCTTAGTGGATGCCTCATCAGGAGAAACAGAAAACTTTGTTTATTCATAAGAGATGAATTCAGTTGAACATTGGTAAATTTATGGCTTTGAAGTCTAAATTCAATGACTTGATTAAGAAAACTTGAGCGGACAATTATTGTGTGATTATTTTTGTTGTTGTGGTCCCAAAGTGATGTGATTTATTTGTATATTTTTCTTTAGATGATTGGTTGTTTCCCTTTTTATGTCCTTGTCATGTTAGTATTATATTAATGCTTCATATTCTAAGTGATAAATGTGTCACCAGATCAGGCAATTTTAGTTGCACATTACCACTGTGTTAGTTGTCTGCTAATTGTTTTTTCATACTCTTTTGTTGCAAGACTCTGTTGATATACAAATAGTCGTAGACCTTTCTGTTATGTATTTTGTGAGTAAAGTGTTTTTGACTGCTGTTTTATCATTGCAGCTGGGAATGACATGGACAGCCAGAGTGACCTTGACAGCAGGCTGTCCACCACAGGCTTCAGCCAGTCCAGCTCTGTAAGAATATGCTTGAATTGCTTCCACTCCTCCCACCCCAGCCAGTCTCTGCTCTTTCCTCTCCACTTCGACCCACATCTTCTTGTGTGCTATCAGCAAGCTTGCGTTAAGAGCCCTCTCTTTTTAAAATAGCATTATAATTGAGTCACTTTTCAAATGGGTTATAATAGTGAAATTTAATTTTATCAGAAAAGAACTATACCGTTGAGAGCATTAAACTCAACAACTTGACTGATTGGTGGACACCCATCTCATGGCCTTAACAGCTGCTAGCAGATCCCAAATTATACCTCTGCCTTGAAAAAGGAATGCCTGATTAAAAACCATACCTGACTCTGTATTAGACATAAAAAGAAAGTTTAGTTGCCTCTCAGCTAATAGTTAAGTGAATCAACTTTCAAAATAGTCTTCATGAAACCTGTCATAATCTGTTGTTTTTGTGCCTTTGCCGTGTGTTATGTATATATTACTTTGTTGTGTGTCCTCATCTTGCACTTAATGTAATTCAGTTGTAGTTACTATCATTACTGCTCCAACCATCATTGCTGTAGTATTTTGTAGGCTGATGGGAGTTCCATTTATTCATGTATGACTCTGCCCTGCGTAGATCCAAGACAACCTTCCCCTTGAGGATTCCTTACAGCGGGACTTGTCCATCATGTCCCTGCGCAGCCTGGACAGCGTGGAAGCCATGTTCCCGCCCCACGTCAAACAGCTCCACGAATTCTTCCTGCTCATGGCTGTCTGCAACACTGTGGTTGTCTCCTATGTACACGAAGATTTGGTGAGTCGCATTGCTTGCATACATCATCTTGCTCATCACACTCTGTTTCAGTGAGTTGGTCCTGTTCACCAGGAGTGTTTTGTTTAGCTTTCTAGTTTGATACTTTTTAGAGGGCTGTTGCTAGTTTGACTTAAATTTGGTGATTACTCAAAGTTACAGAACCAGAAAAGGTTGATTCTTGATTTAAGTTATTACACACGTATGAAAATGGTACTATTGAAGTCATGGAGCTAGCAAATTCCTAATGGAGGCATTATTCTTCATTTTTCAACTTGAATTTGTGTGAAAATTCTCAGAAGTACTTGTAGACTACTGTATTTAGCAGGGATGGAACCTGATCAGGAAAACCCTGAATTCATTTTTTTTTTTTAAAGTGCAATCAATTTAATTGTTCTTGATAGGACTTTTGATGTCCGGTAAAAAAGTTCATTTTTTTTTTCAAGGCTTGTTTCCACCCCTGAATTAGCTACCAAGAAAACCAAGGTAGTTAGATACAGAAACTGTTATCTTTTTTTTTGTTCCTAACATTGTGAGTTATTTGTGTTGCACTCACTGTCTTTCAAGAAAGAAAGAAAGGATAACCAGCTCAGTTGTTTAAGCAATGAAGCCACCCAATAGCCAGTCAAAATGTTCCTGTAATTGTGATTCATTGTTTAGTCAGAGGTAGTTGTATGGTTCTGTCCTTGGGGCTACATTGAGTCAGCAGGTCAGGCATTTGACTTCCATGCTAAATGATGTCCAGGTCAAGTCCTAATCGATCTGTTTTTATGTTAGAGACTCCCTTCTGAGAAAGAGCAGGGGGAGGGGGGATTAAATATCATTTTTAAGGGTCAATGGCTTGGTTTATACTGTGGGACAGAGCCATGAGTGAGAGTTATCTTGATCTTTCTGTTTGTGTAGACACAATCCCCATATATCTGCTCTCAGACTAGGCACTGCACTTCGCTAACTTCAGTGCACTCGGGTCTAGAAATCAGGACCTTGCCCTTTCACCGTTTGAGTCTTCCGTGGGACACTCACATACATTTCCCATTGAATCACTAACGGAATTTTTTTTCACTTGTGTTTTTTTTTTTTTTATAGATGGACGACAGCGGTTACATTGCAGACTCTGACCTGCCCAAGTCTGGGCCGCTTCTGAACCTGCCTGGGCTCGGCTTGGGCTTGGGCTCCTCCCCCTCTAAGGAGCAGCTGGCCTCCTCCTCTGCCCCCTCCTCCATCTCCAAGATGAACAAGATGGCTCTGGGCACCCCGTCCTCCCTCAAGTCACGTTCCATGCAGTCTCTGTCTGGTGCGTCTGCATTTGATATTTAGGCTGTCTAAGACAGCTTTGTAGATTGGATGGTTGAAAAAACAACAACAACAACAACAAAAAACAATGTGAAAATCACATGCCAACAATGGCAGAATTGTTTTCTTATTTGTTATATGATGACGTCCTCTATTTGATGGAGATCCATCTACATTTAGATGGGTCACAATTGAAAATGATAATCACGTTGAGAAGAGAGTAGTTATTTCTAATCAACCTTGACAATTAAGCCTCATCATTTGAGAAACCATCTCTTAAACAACAAGGGACCCAAATCATATCAAATTCAATTGTCTTCAGCAGTTAAATTGGGTTAAAATTTACTATAAATTAGTCTTAAGGTTTATCATTCCTGGTGCCTTTATTCTCCCTTGGATGGTTTGGTCAAACTCTGTGATCATTTCCTGGAGTTAATTCTTTATCAAGATAATGATTTCATTAATATGAAATTAAATTGTAACAACATACGGCATCATCCACATGTCATGGTCTTCATATCCCTGCCCTGGATGTTAAGAGATTGAACAAATGGTGTTGAAAACTATACTTAACATAGTCTTTTGCTGTTTTTAGGCTTGTTGAAAAAATCTGCAACTTTGATTGCCCTCACAGAAATTCCTTTCAAGATTATGAATTGCAAACATCTCTGTTTTTCAATAGGTCTTCATATGGTTGTAATGTTCATCTGAAGTGCTGGTTAACACTTATGTTGTTATGGAATGAAATTGCACACAAATTTTAATGTTGTGAAGCAATCGATGTATCTTCTTAACCAACTCTACTCATGATTTGTGGCTTTTGTTGGTATCTGCCCTTTACAGATTAAGATTTCAATACTTACCAGAGAAAACAATATAGTAGCGAAAAGCACAACAGTGAGCCAATTTGTAGCATTTTTGGATCACAATAGATTCTCTGTTTACTTTTATCATTCAGAGATCTTGTTATTTTTGGACCTGGTTTTTCTCTTGTTACAATTGTCATGGCATATCTGTCTGCAGCCAGTGAAAGCGGGGACTACATGTCTGAGGGCAGTGTGGCAGGGTCATCCTTTCTGTCGTATGGCTGTACCAACAAGATGCACTACGAGGCGGAGAGCCCTGACGAACTGGCCCTGGTCAAGGCTGCCTCCACGTACGGCTGTCGCCTGGTCAAGAGGTCACCGGACACTGTGACGGTCTCCTTGCCTGGTGAGTGACAGAACTCGACGATTCTGATTTTAAAATAGGGAAATAATATATATTTATTGCTCCTGGTTGTAATAATCGGTTTCCTTTTATTCGACTCAGAAATGGTTTGAGATGGTGGAGCAAGTTATAATGTTGATAAATTCAGATGTTGTGAATTATGGTTTTGTTTACATTTAATTATTTAAAGATACTTTTTAAACAATGAAATCTATCATCGACTTGTTTTAAAAAAAAAGCCCAAAAACTGCTTTACACTGCATCGGAGTTCTAATGAAAACACAGATCTTTTCTCTCTTATGATGTTGGTTGTATTTCATTTCATTGTGTGACAGCATGTTTGTACGTATTTGTGTCTTCCAGATGAAGTGGACGACATTGAGATGGAAGTGCTGCACATCCTGGGCTTTGACACCACCAGGAAGAGGATGTCCGTCATTGTGCGGCACCCGGTCACCAAGACCATCACCTTGTTTGTCAAGGGGGCCGACTCCTCCATGCTCAATATTCTCCATCCTCGTTACATGGGTATGTTGGACTCTCTCTGTCTCTCTTGCTTTTGCTCTGTCAGTCTCTTTCTCTTTCACCCTCTCAGTCTCTATGTGTCTCCTTATCCCACTCGGTCTCATTTGATGAAAGGTCAATTTAAAGTTGAAATGTTTCCTCAGAAATAGACTTGTGTCAGGAAAATTGGAACATGCCTGACTGGCTGTATTAATCAGGTTATTTTACAATGGCATTGTGAAATTCTTAGAGCATATTTATGCTCATGAATAAAACCTTATCAAAACTATTTAATCATCTATTTATTTACTTAATTTCTATCCACCTGGTCTCGTTTGTCTCTTTCTGTCTCCCTCTTGGTCTCCTGAAATCCACTATTTAGGATGGTTGTAAATGCAGTTTTTATAGGTTTATTTAATGTTTTGTCTTTTTCTCAATGCAGAGGATGAGGAAGATAAACGCCAGCTGAAAGCCACCATGGAACACTTAGATCTGTATGCCATGCAGGGTCTGCGCACTCTATGTATGGCAAAGAAGGTGAGCTTTATTTGATACAAATGTTATTTTATTCTTTTTGTTTGTCGCCATATTTTTCATTTCAGTCAATTGGTCATCATAAAGAGAATTTTAAAAGCTCAGTCTGAGACAGAAGCAACTTTTTATATTTTTGAGATAGTGAAACTGAAAAAGATTTGTTCAATTTTGGTAATTTTATCATATTTAGTATCAAATGATATTGTTTAAAAAATGTAATTTTTGTGCAGAGCTCTGTAGGGTAAGAGTGCTGATGTCTAGCATGGCTTGTTAGCTCAGCTGGTAAGACTGCAGACTTCCGTGCCCAAGGGTGTGGGTTTGAATCCTGTTTTTGCTGTCATGTCATTTCATTGTCTTGGGCATAAAGTTCCACTCAAATCACCTCATCCGAACCAAATGCTGACAAATACCAGGCCCCATGAATAATGGTGTCCTTATCCGATCATAAACACAACCACGCTGGACAGGCTGCAAGTCTTGACCAATGCGAGTTTGTTGACTGTTGGCCACGGGTGCTCAAGTATGTGTCAAGTGCTATTACACCAGTATGCGGCTTTTCTGTCTACAATCTGAATTCAGGCTGACTGGTTTCTTTGCATTATAAGTAAAAAAAACAAAAAAAGGAAAGAGACCATTTGAATAGCGCCTTTTGCCGAAACCTCAAGGTACTTCACAATATCATATCCCAGGAAGACAAGGAACGTTATAGTAGTGTTCAAGTACTAAATTACAACATTTCTAACTGTTGCATTACCTTGCGACAATTATATTCGCTTTTTTATAAAAACAGGGTGGCATCTTTGTTATAAGCACGGTGTTGCTATGGATATGAGCATGACATATAATAGCGCCTTCTGTACTTTGCAATATGTCCATGACAGCTGTGTAAAGATGTATCCGAGGGACTGTTGAGTGTGTGTAGCAGCGGTGATTGTGTAGTGAGCATTGCCATGATGGTTGTTCAATGCGTGTTGTGTGTGTGTGTGTGTGTGTGTGTGTATGACCAGGTGCTGGATGAAGGGGAGTACCAGGCCTGGGCCACCAACCACAAGCGTGCGGAGAGCAGCATGGAGGGCCGGGAGCAGCTGATGATGGACTCCGCCATTGCCATAGAGAAAAACCTGGAACTCTTGGGTAAGTAAAGCCTTGACGTTCCCTCCCCTCCCCCCAACCTGCTTCTCTAGTACCCCAACCTTTTTCTATTACGATTGTTACTATTATCATAACTTAGCGAAGGTCCCATTCTGCGAACGGTTGGAAATACAAATTTTTATCCAATTATAAGGGGGATTTTTTTTTTCTTCCAATCGCCCTGTTTAGACATGTAGCAGCGTGTTGTCATATTATTTGTGTATTGCATTGACAGGTTGTTTGTTGTGCGTGTGTCACACTGAAAGCTTCACGTTAGTTAATCTTAGCCTTGTTTTTAATGAAACCACAATGAAACGTAGTTTCTTGGCTTCTCTGTTATGTGTAATTGAATTGTAAGGCTAAAATTGAAAGCTGTTTTGGGATTTAAAAAACATGATTCACATTTTTTCATACTATTTTAAGGTCTTGTTTTGGAATCTTTGGTATTACCAGAAAACTGGTTTTGTTTGAAGCCTTATGAATAAAAAATTTTAAAGGAAAACTATGTTGATAGTTATGTCAAACAATGCAGAAATGAATTCTCTGAAATATGTCAATTTTTGAAGTCGTTGATATTTACTGCAACTCCATAAAATGGGCTTAAAAAGTTGTTTTATTTCTGTCTGCAAGTATAGATTCTAATTCCAATGCCTTAGCCTCATGGAAAGCTTGTACGTGTTCTGCAGGTGCTACAGGGGTGGAAGACAAGCTGCAGGACGGCGTGCCAGAGACCATCTCCAGTCTGCGCAAGGCGGGCATGAAGGTGTGGGTGCTGACAGGAGACAAACAGGTACATTGATGATGCCCACACTTCATCTCAGGGAATGATGCTGGTATACAGCAACATAGTTCAAGGAAGAAAAGGCTGTTTAATGTTGAAGAGTTACATTTGAAATTAGCTCTGTTGTTCTCATCTTTACAGCGCTTCCCTGATAGCAAAGACGAGTACTTTTAACTATTGAATCCCGATGAGTTGAACTGTCCAGGTGAGATGGAATTTGTTAACAGCAGTGCTTTGCCTGGGTTTAGATGAGTTGTTTTACATCTCTGTGTGGTCTCATCACATTGTTGCAGGAGACAGCCATCCAGATTGCCAACGCGTGCCAGCTGTTTTCCCAGGACCAAGAGGTCATCCTGCTCAACGCAGACAGCCAGGAGGAGACCTTGGCCAAGATGAAGGACACCATCGAAATGCTCAAGAGGGACCGGAACGGCCTTGAACCCCTGACTCCCATGGGTTCCCAGATCTCCCTGTTCTCCCGTTCCATGTACTCTCTCCGTTCCTATGCTGCGGATAGACAGAAGAACTTTGCCCTGGTGGTCAACGGCCCCACCCTGAACTATGCGGTGCTGCCAGAGCTGGAGCGCCACTTCCTGACGGTCTCCCTGCACTGCCAGTCAGTGGTTGTGTGCCGGGCCACGCCCATCCAGAAGGTGAGAGGTCATAGTAATACACAGTAATACACTCTATCTTCATATTCACTTTATGTGTGTGTGTGTGTGTATGTGTGTGTGTGTGTGTGTTCTTTAAAAAATCATGATCATCTTACTTTTCCCTTGGGTGCTGGTAGACTGCATTTTCTAAAATCCTTAAGCACAAAAACGTTATCTATGCTGCTTTCCCCATCACTTCTTTAGCTGTCATTGTGTAAGGGTGTATTTTCTTTAAATGAGCAGACAAAGCAAACGAAGGAGGCCTCTCTATGTCTTTCCCTTTTCTGTCTCCTCTCCCAGGCTACTGTTGTGAAACTTGTCCGAGACAACCTGAAGAAGATGACCTTGGCCATCGGTGAGTGGAAACCAGTCAGTTGTAGGATTTATCTCTGCCGTTGCTTTAAAGGGGAAGCAGAGAAAAATCCTTTACTGGTCTGAGTTTTATCTTTGGAGAAAAAAAACAACCCAACTTTATCTTCACATATTTTAAATTTTTCTAGAAGGCGACCCCATCCTCACAACCAGTCAAATCCGTAAAATAAGTCATTAACACTTGCTGACAGTTAAGGGTAAACTGCAAGCTGGTGTTAATTACTAGTTTTAACTTAAAATTGTATCCAAACATTCCTTTCAAAATTGCCACACACTCATGATAGGAGCTCACACTTTGTGTTCCAGGGGACGGGGCTAACGATGTCAGCATGATCCAGACGGCAGATGTCGGCGTGGGCATCTCTGGGCAGGAAGGTATGCAGGCCGTCATGTCATCCGACTTTGCCATCGCCCGATTCCGCTTCCTGGAGCGTCTGCTGCTGGTCCACGGCCACTGGAACCATGCCAGACTGTGCAAGTTTGCTGCCATCATGTTCTACAAGAGTCTGGTACGTAGTTCCTGCTGGCACAGGTCAAGGCCAAGGGTGCTGGGTCAGGGCAGACAAAGGTCAGGAAGTTAAGGCAGACCTTGGAACCATGCCTGCCTCTGTAAATTTTCTGTCGTCGTATTTTAAAGATCTTGTAGGTGCTTACCATGGGCGCCAACCTGATTTTACAGGAATCAGACAGCCAGTGGGGAAAATGTTTCGGAGTAGGTTATTACATTTACATTATATTGGAAATGACAACTGAAGCTATTTTCAGAATCGAAGGAAGCTATGGAGATAGGATTATAGGCATAAAATTAAAAGTCTAGGCCCTTGCACGGATGGTTAGGGATCAGGTCAGGGGTCAGAAGGTCAAACCAGCCACTAAGTTTCATGGAGGTTTGGTGTAGTGCTTGTTTGAAGAGAGGTTCTTGATGCATTATGCGGCTTTATCCATGATGGAGAAGGTAGACTGCCAAATTTCATGACTGTATGTCATCTCGGGTCATTTGAAATTGTAGTGACTACCAATTACAACTGATAGCCTTAGAAATTTAAAGCAAGCTTCCCTCCTAGAAGTTTTGGCTTTTGGATGTTGAGGGAATACTTAATGTAACAGTCTTTATAGAAAATAATTGATTTTAGGTGTTGTTTACTCCATTCAAATAGAACCATATATGTCTGTGTAAAATGTTTTTCCGAATTTGTTGATTGTCTATAAACAAGACAAAAACTGCTCAGTACTTAAGTGTCGGTGCTTGTGTTAATCTTTGCATGTTTGCTGTGTTTCCTCTCTCCCCCAGCTGTCGGTGCTGTCTCTGTTCTGGTTCCAGATCTTCAGCGGCTTTTCCGGCTCCCTGATGATTGACAGCCTGTACCTGACCATGCAGCATGTCATATTCACCTCCTTACCTCCCCTGATCAACGGCATCTTTGACAAGGACCTCTCGGCTGACACCCTGCTATCTGACCCCGCTCTCTACAAGCCTGGCCAGAAAGGGGAGGTAAAGCATAGAATTGAATCCCTCTTTTTAGAACCCATTCCTTATGCATTGAAAATTGACCCGTCTCGCCAACAGGCTGAGTTCCCCTTACCCGTATACAGACCTGCCGTTCATACCCGATTAATCAGTATCATACCGATTTTTTGTTGAAAATTTTGGAAAAAAACGATTTACCGATTTGCGGTACAGTCATACCGATTTTTTTAATTGAGTGAAAAAAAAAATTCATTTTTTTTAACGTGACTGAAAAACAACAGACCCAGATGGCTTCGCTAGGGGAGAATAACTTTCCTCAGATACCTTGTGTGATTGTTATGTGGTAGGGGGAGGGGAGGAGACTGTGATAACAGGTGATGTGGGACTCGGCTCTGGTCCCTCCGTGAGGCGAGATCAAAGGTGCCTCGCTCGATAGATAAGCCGGGGCCGAAAGCTGT
>JBCIKM010033619.1:0-16036 GCA_039654465.1 Melibe viridis
GAGCAACAATTCACCATTTGGACTTTCTGAACTTTCTCCTTCTCCACCTATTACTCCACAATAGCTTTCCTTTTTATGTCCATTCAGATCACCTAGTATTATTATGTCTTGGTTTGGCTTAGTGCTTTCAATTAGAGCTTGTAAATGTTCATAAAAGCCTTCTCTTTCTTCTTTTGGTGCATTCTCATTTGGTCCATACCCTACAATGAATTTGATATTTTTATGATTAAACTGACAAATAACTTCTAGCAGACGCTCATTAACAAAGTTCACATCTGATGTATCATAAATAACATTAGTTAGTAGTAAAGCTACACCTGCTTTTGCTCTATCAGAAGTATTAACGCCTGAATATATTAATTTCTGGCTACCTAGATTTTCTACTCCTTGTCCTTTTTTCTTTGTTTCAGTATTTCTTAGCTTCTTCTAAAAGTTCTATTTCTTAACCACTAATAGCCCTAACATTCCACGTAGCCAGGTTCATGGTCCTTGTACATGCATGGGTCAAATCCGGTAAGGCAGTCCTTGAGTTTGTAGTATTCATGTTTCTCTGAACTTAAGTTTTTTCAGTTGCCCTACTGCCCCCCAGGCAAGTGGTTGGGCTGCCACTTACGCCTCTTGCGAGGCTGTCCCCATTTAGTCTAGGTCTTCATTTAAAGCCTGTCCATTATGGTTGAACCTATGGCGTAGCCTTTACAATCATCAGGCCACACAAGCCTCTCCACCACGCCAAGGCAGGGAACATGGAGAGGGGTCTGAATTATACCAATCGGTATTACGACATATCGGAATTACCCCAAATCAAAATAGCACCAAATCGAAATGTCGCCAACTCGAAATTAGGGCAAGCCAGCTTTACGCCCGATCGGAATTATTCCAAATGAAAAAACCTAAGTCCGAATTACACAAAGTCATTATTAAGCCAAATAAGAATCAAGCCAAATAAGAGTCAAGTCAAATCGGAATTACGCCAAGTCAGAATTACACAGTCATAGTTACGCCAATTATGAATTACGCTAAATCGGAATCAAACGCGAAGTCAAAATCAAGCCAACTCGGAATCATACCATATCTCAAATACGTCAAATCGGAATTACCTCAAGACAGAATTACACTGTTGGAATTACCCCATTTCGGAATTACTCCAAATCGGAATTACGCCAAGTCAGAATTACAAAAAGTCATAATTACGCGAAAAAAAGGAACACGCCAAATCGCAATCACGATATATCGCCATATCTGAATTACACCAAGTGGGAATTAAGCCAGGTGGGAATTGCACCAAGTCTGAACTACGCCAAGTCAGAATTACACCAAATGAGAAAAACACCAGATCGGAATTCCACCAAATCGGATAAACGCCAGTCAGAATTACTTCAAGTCAGAATTACACCAAATCGGAATTACGCCATTTTGGAATTACGTGATGTCAAAATTACATCTAATTGGATATACGCCTTATCCCAAAGCCTCCAAATTGGAAGTACGCCAAGTCAGAATTGGCGGAATTCCGATATGATGTAATTCCAATTTGGCTTAATTCTGATTTGGCGTATTTCCAACTTGGCGTAATGTTGACTTGACATAATTGGGACTGGGCGTCATTCGGATTTGGCTTCATCCCAATTTGGCATAATTCTTAATTGGAATATTTATAACTTTGCGGAATTTCGACTTGACATAATTCTTACTTGGCGTAATTCCAACTTGGCATAATTCCAAATCGGAGTAACTCCGACTTGGAGTAATTCCGATTTAGCGTTAGTCTTACATGGCGTAATTTTTCACTTTGTGTAATTCCAATTTGGCATAATTTTGTTTTGGCATAATTCTTTCCTGGAATAAATTATGATTTGGTGTAATTCCCACTTCACGTATTTTTGACTTGCAGTAATTTCGATTTGGTGTATATCTTACTTTGCGTAATTCCGAATTGGTCTTTTTACGGCTAAGCAAAATTTCGATCTCGCATATTCCAGACTTGGCGTAATTCCGATATAGCATAAGTCCTTCTAGGCTTAAATCAGACTTGGCGTTATTGCGATATAAGGTAATTTCGACTTGACTAAATTCTGACTTGGCGTAATTGTGCCTGGGCGTAATTCCTAATCTGGCGTAATTTCAAATTAGCGGAATTCCGATATGACGTCATTCCAATTTGATGTACTTCTAACTTTGCGTATTTCCGACTTGACGTAATTCTGACTTGGCGTAATTCCCACTTGGTGTAATTCCGATTTGGTGTAATTCCGATTTGGCGTAATTCCGATTTGGTGTAATTATTAATTGGCGTAATTATACCTTTGTGTAATTCTTAGTTGCCGTAATTTTTACTTTGCGTAATTCCAACTTAGCGTAATTCCGTTTTGACATAATTCTGACTGGGCAAAATTCTGACTTGGAGTAATTCTGAGTTGGCGTAAGTCTTACTTGGTGTAATTCTGACTTCGTGTAATTCCGACTTGGCATAATTTTGATTTGGCGTAATTCTTCATTGGAATAAATCCGACTTGGTGTAATTTCCGCTTGGTTTTTTTCCTTGGCAAAATTCCGACTTGGCGTTATTCTTACTTGGTGTAATTCTGATTTTATGTAATTGTTACTTGGCGTAAATCCAACTCGGCTCAGTTCCGAGTTGGCGTGATTCCGATATGGCTTAATTCTGCTTTGGCATAATTCCTATTTGGGGTAATTCTGACTTAGCATAATTCCCACTTGGCGTAAATTCGATTTGGTGTAATTACAACTTGGCGTTATTCTTATATGGCGTAATTCCAACTCAGCTTAAATCAGACTTGGCGTTCTTCCGATAAGACGTATTTCTGACATGGCTACATTCTCTTTTCACGGAATTCCGCCTTGGCGTAATTCTGATATGCGTAATTCCGTTTTGGCGTAATGCTTAATTCATATCGAAATTACGCCAAGTCGGATTGAAGCCTAGTCAATATTACGCCAGATCAGAAATACGCCAAGTTTGAATTACGCCAAATCGGAACAACGTCAAGTTGGAATTATGCCAAGTTGGAATTGCGCCAAGTCATATTTACGCCAAAAACGCAATTCTGCCATGTCTGAATTACGCCAAATTGGAATTAGGCCATATCGGATATGCTCAAAATCAGTATCACGCCAGTTCAGAATTACACAAAATCATTATAACGCCAAATATGAATTACGCAATATTGGAATTAAGCCAAATCAGAATTGCTCCAATTTGAAATTACAGCAAGTCAGAAATATGCAACGTAAAAATTAGACATAATCGGAACAAACCCAGTTGGAATTATACCAAGTCGGAATTACGCAGCGTCGGAATTACCCCATATCGGAATTACGCAAAATCGGAATTCCACAAAATCAGGATTATAAGTCGGATTTGAACCATGTCAGAAATACGGTGAGCAAGAATTATTGCAAATCAGAATTACATCACATCGGAATAACGCTAAGTCAGAATTACGGGGAATCGGAAATACGCAAAGTCAAAATTACACCAAGTCAGAATTACGCCAAGTGAGAATTACATCTTATCATAATTACGCCAAGTTGGATTTAAGCTGATGCAAAATTATGCCATATCGGAATTAGGTCAAATTGGAATTATGCCATATTGAAATTACGCCAGGGCCGATATAACGCTAAGTCAGAATTAAGCCAAGTCAGAATTACATCTTATATGAATTACGCCAAGACGGAAAGACGCTAAGTTAGAATTACATTAAGTCAGAATTACGCCAATTAAGAAATACACAAAAATATGAATTATGCCAAATCAGAATTACGCCATATCAGAATGACACCAAGTTAGAATAACACCAAGCAAGAATTACACCAACTCGGAATTACACAAAGTCAGAATTACTGCAAGTCGGAATTACGCCAAGTCGGAATAACATCAAGTCAGAATTACGCCACATCAGATTAACGCCAAATTGCAATTTTGCCATATCAGAATTCCGCCAAGTCAGAACTACGCCGTGTCAGATTTAGTCCAGATTGGAATTAGACCATGTCAAAATTAAACCAAGAAACAATTACTCGAAATCGGAATTACGCCAAGGGGAAATTACGCTAGGTCGGAATTACACCAAATCGCAATTACGGCAAGTCAGATTTAAACCAAGTCAAAAATATGCCAAACAAGAATTACGCAAAATCTAAATTACGTCAAGTCGGAATTCAACCACGTTGGAATTACACGTAGTGAGAATTACCCCAAATCGAAATTTTGACAATTACGAATAACCCTAAGTCAGAATTACAACAAATACGAATTACACCAGATCAGATTACGCCAAATGAGAATTAGGCCACTTAGAATTACACCACATCGGAATTAACTTAAATCGGAAAAAATGTCACGTCGGAATTACGCCAATTAGGATTTACACCAAGTATGAATCACTCAAAGCATGAACTACATCACATAGATATTAGGCCAAGTCGCAATTACGCCAAGTTTGAATTACGCCAAAAAAAATTTACTCCAAATCGGAATTGCGCCAAATAGGAATTACTCCAAGTCGAAATTACACTAAGTCGGAATAACGCCAAGAAACTTATGTCAAATGGCAATTACATCATATCTGAATTATGACAAGTCGGAGTTACGTCAAGTGAGAATTAAGCCAGGTCGAAATTACGCCGAATCTGAACTACGCCAGGTCGGAATTCTGCCAAATCGGAATTTTCCCAAATCGGAATTATTTCAAGTCAGAATTACACCAAATCAAAATTACGCCAGTTCTCAAGGACGCCAAATCGGAAATACGCCAAGTCAGAATTACACCTAGTGATAATTACGCCAATACGAATTACGCCATATCAAAATTACGCCAAGTCTGAACTACACCAATTCGGAAATACACAAAGTAGGAATTACACAAAGTCATATTAATGCCAAATCAGAATTACGCCAAATCATATTTTAACCCTAATCGAAATTACGCCACATCGGAATGACGCCAAGTCGGAATTCCGCGAGGTCAGAATTAAGTCAAAACGGAATAATGCCATATTGGAAATACGCCAAGTTGGAATCACGCGGATTCCGAATTACTCCAAATTGGAATTACATCATGTCGGATATACGCCAAGTCAGAATTACACAAAGTCATACTTATGCCAAATAAGAATTCCGCCCAATTGGAATTAAGCATTAAAATTACGCCAAGTCTGAATTACACCAAGCTAGACTTACAGCAAGTCGGAATTACACCAAGTAGGAATTACACAAAGTCATATTATTGCCAAATAAGAATTACGCCAAATCATATTCTAACCCTAAGCGAAATTACGCAATATCGGAATGACGCCAAGTCGGAATTACGCTAAGTCATTATTACGGCAAAAAAGAATTACGCCAAATCGGAATTACTCACATTAGACATACGCCAAGTCAGAACAAAAAATAGGAATTACGCCAGATCAGAATTACGCCAAGTTGGAATAACACCAAATTGGAATTACACCACTTTGTAATCCCACGATTTCATAATTACGCCAAACCGGAGTTACATCAAGTTGGAATTACTTCGTGTCAGACTTACACCAATTCGGAATAACTCAATATTGGAATTCCACCATTTCAGAATTACTCGAAATAAGAATTACGCCCAATCGGAATTAAGCAAAATCAGAATTGCTAATATCAGAATTACGCAAAGTCAAAATAACAACAAATTTGATTTACGCCATATTTGAATTTCGCCAAATAAGAAATACGCCAAGTCGGATTTACACCAAATTGGAATTACAGCATATCGGAAAACTGCCAAATCCGAATTACGCCAAGTCGAATTTTTGCCAAATCTAAATAACGCCATGTCAGAATAATTTGAAGTCAAAATTACACCAAATTGGAAGTAAGCCATTTCGGATTTACCCCAAAATGGAATTACGCCAAGTCGGAAACATTTCGTGTCAGACTTACACCAAATCGGAATAACTCAATATCGGAATTACACCAAGTCGGAATTACGCCATATGGAAATTCGCCCAAATCAGAATTACGCCAAGTTGGGTTTCCACCGAGTCGGAATTACGCCAAATCGCAATTATGGAAAATTGGAATTACGTCAAGTAAGAATTACGCCATTTTGGAAAAACGCCAAATCCAATTTGCGCCAAGTAGGAAACAAGCCAAATCTGAATTATGCCATATCAGAATAAAGTCAAATTGGAATTACCCCAGATCGGAATTACGCCGAGTAACAATTCGCCAAATCGGAATTACGCCTAGTCGGAATTAGGTGGAAGAAGAATTACTGCAAATCAGAATTACACCAAGTCGGACTTCCATCAAGTCAGATTTATACCATGTCTGAATCACACTAAATTGGAATTACGCCATATCAGATTTACCTAAAATCGAATTTCCGCCAAATTGGAATTACGCCACATCGGAATTACGCCATGCCAGAATTAGACCCAATAGGAATTATTCCAAATGGGAATTACACCATGTCGGGATAACAGCCAGTTATAGTTAAGCCAACTAAGAATTAGGCCAAATTGGAATCAACCCAATTCTAAATTACACCAAGTAGAAATTACACTGAAACAGAATTACATCAAGTCGGATTTACGCCAATTCTAAATTACACCAAATTGGAATTAAGCCATATCAGAATTACCCCAAATCGAAATTACGCCCAATCGGAATTATGCTATATAAGAATTACTCCAAGTCAGAATTACGCGGAATTGGGTATTACTCCAAATTTGAATTACACCAAGTCGGAATTACACAAAGTCATAATTAGGCGAAATAAGAATTACCCCAAATTTGAATTTAGGCAAATCAGAATTACGCCAAAACAGATTTACGTAAATTGAAAATTACACCAAATACGAATTACGCTAAATCGGAACTACGCCAAGTAGGAATTACTTCAAGTCAAAATTACACCAGATCGGAATAACCCCGGGTCTGAATTACTTCAAATAAGAATGACACCAAATCGGAATAACTCAATATCGGAATTACACCAGATCAGATATCCACAAAATCGAAATTATTCCGAGTTGGAATTATACCGAGTCGGAACTACGCCAAATAGCAATTATTGCAAATCGGAATTATTCCAAGTTGGAATTACGCCAAATCGGAACTGCACCAAGTCGGAATAACACCGAGTCAGAATTACACCAAGACGGATTTACACCAAATCAGAATTACGCCAAGTAATAATTAAGCCAAGTCGGAATTAATTTAAGTCAGAATCACGCCAAGTGAAAGTTACATCTTATCATAATTACGCCAAGTTTAATTTAAGCCGAAGCGGAATTACGTCAGATAGAAATTACACCAAGTTGCCATTACGCCAAATCGGAATAACTCCAAGTCGGATTTATGCAAAGTCAGAATTACACCATGTTCGAATTACCCCAAATCAAAATGACACCAATTCTGAAATACTTCAAGTCAGAATTAAACCAAATCTTAATTACTCCATTTCGGATTTACACCAAATCGGAATACGCCAAGTCGGAATTACACAAACTCAGAAATATGCCAAAGAAGACTTACGACAAATCAAAAAGAAGCCAAATCGGAATTATGCCTTATTGGAATTCAGCCAAATCGAAAGTATGGGAAACAGGAATTACGTCAAGTAAAAATTACACCCTTTGGATACACGCCAAATCGGAATTACGCCAAGTTTGAATTACATAAAGTCATAATTATGCAAAGTAAGCATTATGGCAAAAGATTATTTCGCCTAATCGGAATTACGCCAAGTCGGAATAACAAGAAATCAAAATTAGTCAAAATTTGAACTACACCACGTCGGAATTACGCCAATTCAGATTTACACAAAGTCATAATGTTGTCAAATAAGAATTTGGCCAAGTCAGAAATAACCCAAATCTGAATTATGCGATATCGGAATTACACCAATTTGGAACTGAGTCAAATTTAAATAAGGTCAAATAAGAATTACGCTAAATCGCAATTACGCTAAATCCGATTCACGCCGAATCGTAACTACACAAAATCGGAATTACTTCAAGTCTGAATTACACCAAATCAGAATAACTCAATATCGGAATTACGTCATATCAGAATTCCACATAATCGGAATTATTCCGAGTTGGAATTACACCGAGTCGGAATTACACCAAATAGCAATTATGGCAAATTGGAAATACGTCAAGTAGGAATTACGCCATTTTGAAAATACGCAAAATCGGAAATACGCCAAGAAAGAATTAGACAAAATCATAATTATGCCAAATAAATATTATGCCAAATCAGAATTAAGCAAAATGGGAATTACGCCAAGTCTGAATTACTTCAAGTCAGAATTAAACCAAATCTTCATTACTCCATTTCAGATTTACGCCAAATCGGAATACGCTAAGTCGGAATTACACAAAATCATAATTATGCCAAAGAAGAATTAGGACAAATCAGAATGAAGCCAAATCGAAATATTCCGCCAAATCGAAATTATGGCAAATAGGAATTACGTCAGGTAAAAATTACACCATTTTGGAGACACGCCAAATCGGAATTACGCCAAGTCAGAATTACGCAAAGTCATAATTATGCCAAAAAAGAATTTCACCAAATCCGATATACGCCAAATCAGAATTACAACATATCGGAATTACGCTAAGTCTGAATTACGTCGAATCGAGATTACCGCAAATTAAAAAGACTCTAATTCGATATTACAAAATGTCGTAATTACGTCCAATAAGAATTAAACAAAATTGGAATTAAGTCAAATCGGAAATATTCCAAAACGGAAATACGACACATCGAAATTTGGCCAAATAAGAATTATGCTACCTCGGATGTACGCCACATCCGAATTACGCCATATTGGAATTACACCAAATCGAAATTACGCCAGGTTTTAATAACACCAAGTCAGAATTACTCTCAGTGAGAACTACGCCTATTCGTAATTACGTAATATTTCAATTTACGTCTATTTGGAATTCCGCCAAATCCAAATTACACCAAATCGGGATTACGCTATAACTGAATTACCCCAAAATCCAAGTTATGCCAAATCGGAATATTCCAAATGGAAATTACACCAAGTGGGAATTACACAAAGTCATAATTAAGCCAAAAAATAATTACAAAAAGTCGGAATCAAGCCAAATCGGAATTATGCCATATCGGACTTACGTTAAATCGGAACTCCGCCAAGTCAAAATTACACAAAGTCATAGTTACGCTAAAAAAGAATCACGCCAAATCAAAATTACGTCAAACTGGAAATACGCCATATCGGACTTCCGCAGAATTTGAATTACACAAAGTCAGAATGATGCTAAGTCAGAATTGGGCCAATTACTTCACATCTCAATTACGGTAAATCACAATTACGCCAAGTCCGAATTACGCCAAATCGGATTTACGCAAAGTCAGAATTACACCTATTTAGGATTACGCCATTTCGGAATTACTCCAAATCGGAATTTCGCCAAGTCAGAATTACACAAAATCATAATTACGCCAAATAAGAAACACGCCACATCGGAAGTACGCCATAACGGAATTACGCCATATCTGAATTACACCAATTTGGAATTACGCCAAGTCAGAATTACGCCTTATCGGGAATCCGCCAATTGGGATATACACCAAGTTGGAATTACACTAAGTCAGAATTACGCCAAGTAAGAATTAAGCGAAGTTGGATTTACTTTAAGTTAGAATTACGGCAAGTCGGATTTGCGCCGAGTCAGAATTATACAAAGTCATAATTTTGCCAAAGAAGAATAACGCCAAATCAGAATTAGGCCAAATCGGAATTAAGCAATATCGGAATTACACTACATTGCAATTATGTCAAGTCAGAATTGCACCAAATTACAATTATGCCATCTCGGAGATCCATCAAATCGGAATTACGCTAAGTCGGAATCAAGCCAAATTGGAGATACGCCATATTGGAATAACGCCAAATCGGACTTACGCCAAGTCTAAGTTTCACCTAATTGGAATTATGCCAAGTCGGAATTACTTCAAGTCAGAATTACACCAAATCTGAATTAAACCATATGGGAATTACGCCAAGTCGGAATTACGCCAATCAGAATTACACCAAACTGGAATCACGCCATATTGGAATTCCGAAAAATCAGAATACCGCCGAGTTGGAAATACACCATTTTGAAATTACACCATTTTGGAAATATCTCAAATTGTAATTACGCCAATTGCGAAATAATAATTATGCCAATTGAAAATTACGCCAAATCAGAAGTAAGCTTAGTCTGAATATGCTAGGTCGTAATTGCTTCACGTCACAATTAGACCAAGTCGTAATTACTCCATCTCAGAATTACGCCAAATCGGAATTATGCCACGTCCAAATTACGCCAATTCGAAATTATACAAAATTGCAGAATTCCGGTAAATCTGATTTACGCCGAGTCGGAAATACACCAAGTCAGAATTACGCCTAGTAACAATTACGCCAATTCAGAATTACTCCAAGTCGGAATACCACCGAGTCAGTGTTAAGGCAAATCACAATTTTAGCAAATCGGATATACGTCAAGTCGGAATTACGCCAAATCAGAATTACGCCAAATCAGAATTAAGCCATATCGGAATGACGTCAAGTCATAATTACGCGGAATCGAAATTATTCAAAATTGGAATGACACCAAGTGAAAATAACACAATGTCCTAATTACGTTACGTAAGAATTCCGCCGAATCGGAATAAACCTCAATCAGAATTACGCCAAGTCCAAATTACGCCAAGTCAGAATTACACCACATCGGAATTACGCAATTTCGGAAATACGCGAAATTGCTCTTATGCCAAGTCGAAATTACACAAAGTCATAATTACTCTAGGTAAGAATTACGCCGAATCAGACTAAAGTCCAATCAGAACTACGCTATATTGGAATTACGTCCAGTCGGAATTACGCGGAAACCTAATTGCTCAAAATGGAAAATAAACCAAGTCGAAATAACGCCAAGGCACAATTACACCAAATCGGAAATAAGCCACATCGGAATTACGCCATATTGGAATTAGGCCAAATCGGAACTACACCGTCAGATTTACACAACGTCATAGTTACGCCAAATAAAAATTACGCCACATCGGAATTACGCCATATCGGAATTATGCCAAGTCTGAATAACGCCAAATTGGAATTATGCAAAGTAAGTATTACACCAAATCAGAATTACACCATATCAGAATTACGCCAAGTCAGAATTAAACAAAGTCATAATTAAGCCAAGTAAAAAAATTTCCAAATCAGAATTACACCAAATCCGAATTATGCCAAATGACGCCAAATCGAAATTACTCCAGATTGGAAGTCCACCACGTCGGAATAACGCCAAGAGACAATTACACCAAATCTGAAATATGCCAAGTTACAAATACGCGGAATCGCAATTACTCCAAATTGGAATTACATCAAGTCAGAATTATGCCATTTTGCAAATACGCCGTACCATAATTATGCCAAATTGGAATTACGCCATATCGAAATTACGTTAAGTCGAATTAACGGAAACGGAATTACTCAAAATTGGAATTATGCCATGTAAAAATTACGCCAAATCGGAATTACTCCAAGTTGGAATTACACCAAGTTGGAATTACACCAAGTTGGATTTACGCCAGTTCGGCATTACACTTACTCTGAATTACGCCAAATCGGGATAACGGGGAGTCGCAATTACTCTAAATTGTAATTACATCAAGTCGGAATTACTCCAAGTAACAATTATGCCAAATCTGAATTATACAAAGTCGGTATTACACCAAGTCGGAATTACGCCAAGCCGGACCAAGCTAGATCGGATCTACCCGAAATCGGAATAACGCCATAACGGAATTACCCTAATTTGGAATTACGCCAAGTCAGAATTACGAAGAATCGGAGTTAAACCAAATCAGAAACACGCCAAAAAAGAATTACTTCAATTCGGAATGATGACAAGTCAGAAATAAGCTGGGTCGAAATTACACCAAGAAACAATTACGCCAAGTCGGATTTACGCCACATCAGAATTACACCAAACTGGGATTACGTCACATCGGAATTACCCCACATCGACATTTTGCCAAATTAGACTTACGCTATATCGGACTTACGCCAGGCAAGAATCACGCCAAATCGTGATTATTCCAAATGGAAATTACACCAAGTCTGAATTTCATAAAGTCATAATCAAGCCAAATAAGAATTACACAAAATTGAAAATAAGCCACATCGGAATTACGCCATATCGGAGTTAGCCCAAATCATAATTACGCCATATCAGATTTACACAACGTCATAGTTACGCCAAATAAAAATTACGCCATATCGGTATTATGCCAAGTCTGAACAACACCAAGTCGGAATTATGCAAAGTAAGTATTCCACCAAATCAGAATAACGCCATATCAGAATTACGCCAAGTCAGAATTACACAATGTCATAATTACGCCAAGTACAAAAAATGTCCATTTCGGAATTACGCCAAATCGGAATACTGCCATATCGGAATTACATCAAGTTTGAATTGAGGCGAGTTGGAATTACGCCAAGTAATTATTGCGCCAAATCATAACTATGACAAGTCGGAATAACGCCAAATCAGAAATACACCAAATCGGACCTACGCCATTTGGGGATTACCTGAAGTCAGAATTATGCCAAGTCCGAATTACTTCATATCGGAATTGCGCCTAGTCGGATTTAAGGCGAGTCAGAATTACGCCAGATCAAAATAACGCCAAGCTGGAATTACGCTAAATTTGAATTATGCCAAGTCCGAATTACGCCAAATTGGAGTTACTTAAAGTCAGCATTACACCAAATCGGAATTACGCCATTTTGGAATTACGCCAAATCGGAATTACGCCATGTTCGAATTACAAAATTTCATAATTACGCCAAATAAGAAATACGCCAAATCGTAATCACGTCAAATCGGAATTGAGCCGAGTTGGAATTATGCCAATTAAAATATTACGCCGAATTGTAATTACGCCAAGTCAAACTTACACCAAATTGGACCTATGCCATTTTGGAATTACGCCATGTCGGAATTATCCCAAGTCGGAATTACACAAGGTCATAATTACGCCAAATAAGTATTACGTCATATCAGAATTATGCCAAATTGAAATCACGCCATATCGGATATACGCCAAGTCGGAATTACACCAAGTTAAATCTATGCCAGGTAAGAATTTAGCCAGGTCAGAATTAAGTCATATCTTTATTACGCCAAATGGGAACTGCGCCATATCGCAACTACGCCAAAAAGGAAATACACCAAGTCGGAATTACATTTCGGGATAACATCGTCGGAATTACACCATATCGAAATAACGCCAAATTAGAATAACGCCAAATCGGAATTACACCAAATGGGAATTACGCCAAGTCGAAATTATTCATATTGAAATTTTGTAATATCGGAAAGTATGCCAAGTTCAAATTATACTGACTGAGAATTACACCAATATATTTGTAACCATTTGTATCCATTGAGTAACGTTTGAAAACTGACTACTTGGATCAAAAGATGTGTTACGGCCATAGTAGGTTAGTCATCTCCTTAGAACTGTCTACCACGCCAAAGCTATTTGAATATCTATTCATTTGGTTTTCACGGATTTATTTGTTTACATTCCTATCAACCCTTGAAACAAGTGAGATCTTTTCGGCCAGTCGGCTAATGTTTGTTATCTTTTCCTTGACATATCCTGTTGATCTAGCAAACGCCGGACTTCCTCATCTTCACTGCTAACCCTAACACTATTTGGTTCTAGATCTCAATCACTATTTTACCTGCTTCAACATTAGGCGGTCATCACTTACATCTGGTTTACACCTAATCTTACTCAAACCAGAGAGATATCCGAACTGGAAACTAGAAAGAAAGCATTCTTTTATCGTAGGGATCACTATACTAAAGTCGTTGGATCTCAAAGGTCAAAACAGTTACAGGTAGCGTTGTTCCGCAGAAAACGCCTTATCAATGCAGTGTGCGTTGCCTCACGGTTAACGAGTTAAGTCAAAATCAAGTGCACATTTAAACAAACGAAAGCACACATTCAAACAAACGCACGCACATTCTCAAACTTAAGCGCACGCATACACAGTAACACACACTGCATACGCATTAGCAATCCCACAAACACACATACATTCACACATGCATACACTCATTTGACTCTTATCCCGCTGAGATCCGTCGAAACCTTTTTCCCGGGAGTCGAAACCTTTTTCCTAAGTTTATTTTCGAATTGACTCGGCACTGAGCTTTCTGGATATCCCTTTCACCCGAATCAAACGCTTGGTACATCTTCGCGACTTACGTCTTATATATACATTGATACAAACTGGGTATCACGGCGCGGTGAGGCAATCGCGGCGAACTAAACAAATTCTGCATTGGGACGAGCTGAGACGAGGACAACTCTGTAGTAGCTGAATCAAACTATCTATATGTGAAAATAGTAATTGTATGAATACGGTGTCGAGAGGAGAACAAGACAAAGCCATAGAGAAGGGTAAATAAATACAGAAAAATACAGAAAATTAAATTGTCTAAAAAAATCGACCTCCCCGGCCGGGACTCGAACCACGGATCTCTGGATTGCCGGTCCAGTGTGCTAACCATTACACTACCGAGGCGATCCGATTATTGATCCAATTTAATATATATTCTATCTATATGTGCATTGCATTGGAGTCACCATAGAGTAGAGTCAAATTAAACTGTGCAGTGCATCGCCACGATTTTTGCGGTGCGGCGAGCTCAGTCGATTGCGACAGATTAAATCTAAAGTGTTCTTTAACCTAGCTAATCCTAATTCTTGTGTTTCTTATCTTATCTCTCTTTGTCTTCCCAATTGATCGTCTCAGAAATCTCATTTCACTTGCCTGCAACCTACTTTTATCTTTGTTATCTAAGTTCCATGTTTCACTTCTAAAGATTGATATTTTGGTTTTTGTAGTTAATTCTCTTTTCCCTATAAAAGCCTGTACACTTTAGTTGCTTTTGAGATTCTTTGGTTACCATTTGATGATATTATGACTCCTAGATATTTGTAGTTATCTACTTGTTCAAGTGTTTCTTTGTTTATTTCGATTCTATGTTTGTGGGGCTCTCTGCTGACTAGCATAGATTTAGTCTTGTTTACGTTTATTTTGAGTCCTTTCTTGTCTAATTCTCTTTTTAGGATGCTAACGTTACACTGCAAGTTTTGTTGTGTTTTACCAAATACTATCAAGTCATCTGCAAGAGCTAACATTTTAAGTAGAACAGGTTTAAGATTCCACATTCCTACATTTAGTGATCTCATCCTTTGCACTTTTTTTTAAACCGAATCCATGAGTATTATAAATAGCAGAGGACTAAGAATACAACCATGTCTTACACCTATATTTACATTAACTGTGTTTTGGCCCCCTATTCTTACCATACTTAGTATAAAAAGACTGGATTGCCCTAATTAAGTCTTTGTCCAATCCATGCTCTTTTAGTCCTTTCAAAAACTCTTCTCTCTTCACTGAATCAGACGCCTTTTGTAAGAGTATATATATGATCTTGCACACTTCTACCTGGGCGACATCAACTTTGATATTGTTCTAGTTTTCCTTCTACATTTTTCCTTTGGTTTCCAAAATTCTTGTATAGAGTTTTCCTGGCACACTAAGGAGGTAGATGCCTCTGTAGTTATCACATTTTATTTATAGGTATTATTTTGCTAACATTCCAGCCACTCGGTATGATTTTTGTTTTGTAAGCCTGCTGGAAGATATTTAAAAGGAGTTTATCTGCTTCTAAGCTTTGAAACACTACCAAGGGGCGTATGTGGCAGAGAGGTATGGTGCTCGCCTCTCAAGCGAAAGGTCCTGGGTTCGAACCCCATTAACGGCGAAAAATTTTTCCGGTCAATTCTGATCGGTTGTCACTCCCTAGTGGATTAGAGGCACAGAAACCTCTGAAATCCAAAGAGCCGCGGGTTCGAGTCCCATGAAAAGCAAAAATGACTGGCCGTATTTTCTGGTCGGAAGCCACTCCCTGG